>JAKCPI010010362.1:0-16426 GCA_023213315.1 Euborellia annulipes
GAGAAAATGGGTATTGTCTGGGGGCTCTGGGATCTTGGACTATTATACTTTATAGGAAAGATAGGAGAAATGGTTGCTATGGTAACAAAATATTTTCCTATACTTATAAATTTTACATCTTGAAATTCGAATGAACCGTAACTTACTGTCGGAATTAAATATATGTCGACACAAAAAATCTGATGCGACAAGCACAGAACACAACTTTCGTTTACCTAAGATAAGAGACAGTTGTGTGCTGTGCGACCAGTCCCACCAGAATTTTATTTCCATATAGTCAAAAATTTTAATTATTAAGCGATATTCAGCGATTGTAGATAAAGAAGAAATAAAAAACTTGGAGCATTTTTTTTGTTGACGACTATTCGATTCTTCATTGAAATAATACTGAGAGTTTCCTATACCTTCTTCATGAGGAGGCATCTCAAATGGAGTTGGATAATTTTTTGCCATGCGGTTAAATTGAATTCGAGTTATCTTCAGGATTATAAGCTTAACTGCTTTATCCCCTCGGCTATTCGCCTCCTAGTAACCAAACCACAATTTTTTTCCAAAAATTTCTTCGGTGGTCTCTGCATCTAATCAGGTCGACTTTGCTCCTCTGGACCTCTAATATTTTTTCCTTGACTCTCATTAATGTCCTCTAAAAGCATGCAAAATTTCAATTCAAAATTACGGGAAGTAGGCGCCACAAGTGCATGATCTGCTTGAGCTTAGTCAACCAAACCAATATTTTTAAAATAAATAAATCATCTTTTTTTACTGCAACTGAAGGGTAAAAGCACCTTTTAAGATAAAACTTCAGAAAGCTAAGCATTTTGGCTGGCTAAAAACATAGTGTAAATTAGTATGTTTATCCATTACTCGACCTATCAAAACTTACGGGAAAATCCAATAATAGGGTAGTTTTGAAAATTGAACTTGCTATAATCTTTCTCTTACTTGTTAGTCAAATTCATTGCCCACATCAAATCTATTCGGAAAAATTAAATTATATTTGATTATAAAAAGAAAAAGACTCTTATTAAAAGCGGCTTTTTTCAGTTTGTTATTTTTATTATATTGATTCGGATGTTAACCTTTTAGCTTTCGTTTATTTTTAATTTTAAATATTTTTTTTTTTTTTAATTCTCGCGAAATCTCTTTTTGTTTTGTTTTTTGTATTTTGTTTTAAAATATCATCGCTTTTTTTTTCTTTCATTCTGAATTTTTATTCAAATATTTAGTACCTGTTAAGTTGTACTTCATTTAGTATTTATAAAATCTAATTCTGACAACCATTTTTTATAATAATCGTTTTTTTTTAAGGCAAAATAAATTTACCTTTGTCCTTCAACAACAAACAAACAAAGGATGGCGAATGGAGGAAAATTTTTTTGAACACTGACTAAAAAGTCACTTTTGGTTCCCGAGGTCATTTTAACCATAGGCTTAGGTTGTTTTAACATAAAGAAATCAAAAAAGACAACTTTAATCAAAACTTTAGACATCTTAATTACACGAATAAAATTTTTAAATCATGGAAAAATAGAAAAATTTCTCTGGTAAACCTGAAATTATCAGGGAAATTTCAAATCATTTCTGTGTGGCCACCCTGCTTAAGTATATGGTTCATAGTGAAACAATTTTAAATTTGAAAAGGTAAAATAAAATCATCTGTACCAGATTTTATTTTTACCTTTTCTGTCATTAAAATTATTTCACTATGTACCATATACCAGGGGTGTATATAGAAATTTTTTTCGGGGAGGGCCTGATCTCAAAAATTTTTCTGCGAAAAATTTTGATTTCGCGTAAACAAATTTTTCCACCCTGCGGGGAATTTTTCCCCTTTCGTGAAAATAATTTTTCCTTTTTTTTTAGAGACGCAAAATTTTTGCCGCCCGCGGAACCAAAAAATTTTTTCGCATGTGCCGTCCGCGGAACAATCCCTCTTTTGCGGAACCAAAATTTTCGTACTGCGGGGCCAAGCAAACATTTCGGGGGGGGGGGGGGCTCGGCCCTGTGTACATATTTAATGGTTAAGCCGTGTTTCATTTTTTCAATTTTAGTGGCAATGAATGAAGTAAAGTTAACAAAATAAAAATTATTACAAATATATTAATAGTAGGGTCCGACCGAAACAAGATTTTCAGCCGAAACCGAATATTCGGCCTCAACCTTAGTTTCGGCCGAAACCGTAACCGAAACCGAAACTTGTATTTCCTATAAAAATTTTTTTTCATTTTACCTTTTTTTTTTTTTTGAATTTTTTTTTCCCTCCCGTGAAAATCATTTTACCTTTTTTTTAGGGAGACTAAATTTTTTTCTCCCTCAAGTGCAAATTATTTGACTTTTTTTTTTTTTTTTTTTTGCATGCGAGTCTCATCCCATTTTTTCAGATTCTGGTTTCGGCCGGCCGAAAGGTTCGGCCACTTTTTGGCCGAAACCGAAACTACGGCCGAAACCATGATTTTTGGCCGAAACTGGCCGAAACCGTAACCGAAACCGAATATTCGGTCGGTTCCTAATTAATAGTTAGCAGATATTATACTCACCATTTGTCTTTTGTAACGAAAATACACATTTTCAAAGTATTTTGTATTTGAAATACATTTTAAAATTATTTTGCCCGACTCTGCTCAATCACAACATCTGTTTCCCCTTTTATTTGATTGAATTATTATTTAATTAAAACATTCATTAATAAAAATGTAATCAGAAAATGAAAAATTAACTTTAACAAGTGTTGTTATAAGGAGGAGGCGGGACCATTAAAAATTCGATTAAAGACCCATTAGAACTGTGATGTCACTTATTATTAACATACAAATGTTTTTTTAGTCTTTTGGCAACCAAAGCCATTTTAAAGTTATACCTTACTAATTAATATGTTACGGCCCTTCTGGAAAGGTGCCCAGGGCTTGTCGAATCCGACCCTCGCCGTCAACCTCTTGTCACTATTTACACTCTGGCAGAGACATTATTTATTTATTTTCTTATATTATTTTAAAATCGTTTTAATAAATAATTTCTTTATTCAAAGAATCAATTGAATTGAAAAACTGAAAATTTAAAAGCGGAAGCTTTTTAACTTTTCAAAGTCCCGTTAGCAATCTAAACAAAAAAATAAACAGTAATAACTCTGCTTTTTAAGGATAAAGGATCTCTTTATGAGAAGGAAATATTAATAAATAAATAAATAACATCAAATATTTACTCATTAAAGGCTTCTAAATTTCCATATTTATTAATTCATTAAACGTGCCTCTAAACATCTTTATTAAAAAGAGAATTGGCGCCGATTCATAAGAAAAAAAAAGGAATTTTTTTTATAGAAGAAATTTAACAAATAAAATCATAGGAATCTCCCTTCCCGGGGTTCGAGATAGTGGCAATGTCAATATTGATAACCTTTAAAACCCAAGTGCTGTGGGTTCAAATCCCAGACAGTACTTTTTTTTTTTAACTCACACTCACACCCACACACAAGAAAAAAAGTATTATCGGAAATAATTTTTTATTTCATAGGAAGTGACAAATTCAGGACCCTCCCAAAGATAATTGCAATAATTAAGAATAAAAGGCAAAGAAAAAAAATCTGGTGTGACTGGCGCCAGCACACAACTTCTCTTACCTTCGGTAATCGAAAGTTGTGTTCTGTGCTTGTCACACCAGATTTTTTGTGTCGACATATATTTAGTTCCCGACAGTACGGAACATATGAATTCAAGATGTAAAATTTATAAGTATGGGAAAATATTTATATTTTGTTACCATGGCAACCATTTCTCCTATCTTCCCTATGAAATACAAGAGTAAAGTGGTCTTCAGAAGATTTCAATCGCAAAATGAGAATATACATTTTAAAGAGCATCTAAAAAATAATTGATTTTTGAATTTTAAAAAAAATCGTTGGAGCAAATTTTGAGAAAATCGAAAAAAACTGAAAAAGTACATCAGTAAAGTACTAGTACTCTTTGGCCGATTTTGATTAAAAGCTTATTTTCCGGTCCGGGGGATGTTTAACTTAAATATAAAATTTCAACCTCATAGCTCAATTCCTTCATGCTTAAAATTGAACACACACCCACCCACCCACACACCCACCCACCCACAGACAGACCATGTCGCGAAAACCACTTTTTTGGATTCAGGGGACCTCAAAACGTGAAGATCCATCAAAATCTCGACATCGAATTTTTGACATGAAACCAATACTTTCTCTCTATATATATATTACTATATACATAGGTAAGAGAAAGTAAAAAATAGAATAGTAAGAGTTGTGCACTAACCAAGGGCGGTCTCAGAGGGGGGGTCAAGGGGGTCGTGACCCCCCCCCCCCCAAAATCTTTTTTTTTAACATACACTTTTTTCCCACTCACTCTCCCATTGACACAATCTTTTCGGCAACTTAGGCCATTTAAGACTTAAACGATACTCATATTTGATTAATATATATGTATTTGGGTCCAGGCCCATTTATTTATACTATAAAAAAAAAAAAAAAAACAGTGACCCCCCCCCCCCCAAAAAAAATGTAAGGCTAGGACCGCCCTTGGCACTAACTTGCCGGATGCCACCCACCTACGGCCATTCAATCCTTTGGCAAATAGCAATATCTAGATATACACATACGTATATAATTAATTGCTCAATTCTCAGACAATCAATTGTTTTATCTCATAATATGTCTTTTGTAATACGTAGCCTATATCAATAGTTTCTTATCTTATTTTATTTTTACCTGTATATTTTATTATTAGATAATTTTATTTATATTTAGGTATGAAAAAGATAAGACAATAAATGATTAAGGGCAAGTAGAAGTGGACGGCCTTTAAATTTGTATCTCAAATAACTAAAACATTTCTCGTTTTTTTTTTAATGAATTAATCAGGGGTGTATATAGGAATTTTTTCTGGAGGGGGGGGGGGCAAATCAATTTTAAATATCCCACCATACACAAAAATAATTTTAAAAATTTCGGGGGGGGGGCTCCCCTTATTATTTTTTTTATTTCATTTATTGTTTGGCAATTTCGCTCCCCTTATATACGCTCCTGGAATTAATTTTCATGACAAATTTTCTTAATAAATAAAAATATTTGATTGCACATAATCTACAATTTATTTGTTTATGATACAACGTTTCGGTTACTCAAATTCTAGCCTTCTTCAAATACAATCACAAAGCGTCTAATATCTAGTTTATCTGAAAAGATCGTTACAAGACCACATAATGAATGGCCGAAACGTTTTTTATACAAATAAAGCACAGCTTACCTGAGTATTTTTATTTTATTTATAGGCCTACTGTACCATTTAGTATCCAAATGATTAAAAGAAATTCATTGGATGTGATAGTCCAAAGCCAACTTCATGGTAGGCACTTTATTTTTTAGTAATAACAGACGATTAACTTTAGCTTGTACTTCTTGGTAATGTCTGATTTAAGTGTTGAACTGAAAGTAAGCTCTCGGCGGCCTGAAGCGATTTACACTCTAATGAAGAGTTAAACTATTTATATACCGGCTAAATGTTTTGTGTCTATTTAGAAAACAAATATTTCAGAAATAGAGACTAATTGTGTTTTGTTTGTTTCTGTGTTGGCAGCACGACGGCCTAGGCGAGGCTAGGATGACGCCTCCTCTGTCCGCGACGACAGGCGGCGGACAGGCGTCGAGGAAGAAGACAACACGAGCATCAACATCCCAAGCAAAATCGTCTCGATCGGTCAAAAAACCCCCAACTGGTAGTACTAAATCATCGACCAGTTCAAACACAAGAAATAAACCTAATCGAGCAAAGAAACAACCGGCAAAATCAACAGCAAAAACTCAGGTCTCATCGCCTCCATCCACTCCCGCGTCAAAAAAGAAATCGGGTCCCACTCAACGCAAGGCCGTTTTACTTGTTAAAAAGACCTCGCCGGTCAGCAAAAATACCACCAAAAATATAACCAATAAGAAATCTCCCCGGAAACCACCGAAAAAGGTCTCATTGACGAACAAAAAGGCGTCTACCAAAGCATCACAAAAACGGAAAGTAGTAGAGGATGCTGATGCAAAAACAAAAAGAAATAAAGAGGAAAAGTCATCCTCAAAGGAGGAGAAGGAGACGCCACGTTCTAAAGAGAAAAAAGAACCAGTGAATAAAAAACCAGCAAAAACTGCAGCTGTTACTCCTAAGGATTCCAAATCAAAAAGCACCAAAACTAAGCCTCGACCGTCAGCTCCAATTCGGAAAAGGCAACGATTACCGAGTTCTGATGATAGTACTTCCGATGAGGTTCCTTTGGAGCGTCTTCGACGGAAAGCAACAGTTCTTCGAAAAAATCGACCACGTGGTCGTCCGCCAAATAAGTCCCCAAGTTCGCCGGTAGAATCACAGCGTCGAAATTCGTCCTTCACTTGGTCGGACCCTAAACGACGAGTCGCTTCTTTGAACGCTTTAGCCAAAGTACATTGTCTCTATGAGAACGAGCAAGCAAAACAGGCAGCTGTTGCCGCAGCAGCTGCGGCGGCTGCAGCGGCCGCTGCATCAGTCAGTCCAGCCTCTTCGGTAGCTAACACACCACCGATATCCTCTCCACCTCCTCGGGCCTCGCGTGTACTTCGTTCAGTGCCCGGTCTTCGGGGGAAACACTGGGATTCTGACGTGACTTCATCCTCATCGTCATCGTCCTCGAGTGAAGAGGAGATCAAAAAACCGACCACATCATCAACAGCGGCTGCTTCATCATCCTCCTCAACTCCAAACACGACCACAACCTCAACCACTTCGTCAACCACAACTACTACGACAACGCATATCCCAAATCGTCGTAAACCAAGAGAGGCACTTATGGACTTCAAAGATATGGTGGTTAGGAAACGTATGGCCAGTCTAAATGCCACCGCCATATTGGCAGCCAGTTATTCGGTGGAAAAACGTGGTTCCAGACAACATTCAACAAGTGGAACAAGTTCATCGTCTGACTTAGGAAGCAGCTCGGAGGATTCACCATCTCCGCCACAGCCGCCTCCACCACCACCTCCACCTCCGCCGCCGCCGCCACCGCCTCCCTCCTCCACCTCCGGGGGTGGAACTTCCTGGAAAAATGGCGGCAGTGCTGCAACTTAACAGGGACACCGACGTCACATTCACTGGTAAGTTCCCATCTGCTTTTACTAAAATAACAGATTGCTAATCTTACAATTATTTGTTCTATCTAATTAATTTGTATTTTGTAAAAAATCCTACAAATATCCAAATAGAGATCATAATTTCTCAAAAAAATCGGCTCAAATTAGTAAAAAAATGTCGAAAACTAACTAGAACAGAGACTAGAGGGGAAAATTTTGTTAGTCTTATTTTTCTTTATCCAAAAATTATAAATCGCCATTTCTTTAGTTGGATTTGTACCAAAACTTGATCAAATTAAGACATAAACATAATATCCGTTCAATCGAATTGCCATTTCACTGTCCAAAAACCGGCAGCAGAACATTTGTGTAGTTGTTTTTCGTCTTTAACTAAATAAACTCACGGGGCGCCCATAAATTAATTCTTAATGTGCATCAAATTGACTTAAAATATTAACTCTCCAGGATTTTAAAATAACATAACATAATGTTAACACTTGTTTTCTCATCGCTCACAAAACGATTCTGGTTCCTCCGAAATCTAATATTTTTTTTTTTTATATAAAAAAAAAAAAACTAGAAGGTCCATTAAAAAAATATGTGATTTTATTTTGTTCCTTTGATATTACTTTAAAAATCGATTGGTCACAGAACGAAAGCAAAGTCCTCCTTGCCAGTTTTACCTTCCAGTTAGTAAAGGGGGTGTCAGTTTTCAGGTCGTTAAGTGTTTCAAATCTGGCAGGCGTGTGTTCGTCGCAGATGCCTCCTGCCCCAACTGCCGAGATCTTTTCCTCTCCTTTTTTTTTTTCTTCCTTATACCTCTATTTTTAGTCATTCAATTCGCTTGTCATATATTGTTTAGTCTCTCTAATTTTAAATTTAATACTTGTTTTTTGCGAGCCGAAACAGGCATAAAAAAAGGAGCAATGTTGTTTATATATATATAAAAAAAAATTCGACCTCGAAAGCGTGTGCGATAAAAATATAATAAAACGACTCCTGTGGCGCTCCCAGAACTTGTTTTTTTTTTTTTTTTTAGGGAGAAGGACACGAATAAAAGGATTATAGAGTGATTAGAAAAAAATTGAATAAAACTAATTTACATAAATAGGGTATAGAAAATGAGACCTATTTAGAAATTCCTTAAATCAGTGATTTCCTAACAATTTTTTATCATGACCCGGCTATTTTAATATTTTTCATTTCGTGGCCGTGTACAGCCACAGATCTTCATCAATTAGATAATAATATTTTTTAAATCTTTTCGAAAAATCTGAGCACCTTAAATGATAACATATACTATATTATTAACGATATATAATGATCCAAACACATTCCAATAAATATCCCAATGATTTAAGGAAGAACCGATTTGGATATTATTTCTGAAAACAAAATTCCCTTCCTCAAAAAGATTTAAGGTGCGAAAAACCGTTAGAAGACGATTTAGTACCGAGTTCCTCTAGGCGGCAAGAGATGGCGTTAGTTTTTCCCATAGGAATACAAGGGATTTATTCCATTTCATTTGAAAGATTCCAGCTAATTAATTAAGGGCAAAAAATTAATTATTTTTTAACACAATGATTACTAATTTAATTATCTACAAGATATAGAGCGAATTTTTTTAAAATATCTTTTATTTTATGCGATTAATCTAAAAAAAAAAATTATTTTTTCGAAAATCAAAAAAAGGGCTTCTATAAGTTGTAGATATTTTAAATAGCTTTAATTAAAAAAAAATTTGAGGTCGATAGCTTCAAAATTGTGGCCGCTGGAAACTCCCAAAATTAGAACCCGAGACGCGCACCTTAAAATCAAAATTTTAATACAAATTCAAACATATACCCTTTTATGATGTGAAGTTTTTTTTTTCCCTTTATTTTCCAGCCTTTGACCTTGGTCATTAAGCCCCACTTTTTATATGATGTGAAGTTGTAAAGCGGCTTCTGTATTTTAACAATACCAGGAGTAGGTAGCCAGCCGTTAGGCAGAAATTAGCCACCTCAAAATAAAACTCTCAGTTTTGGAGACAGTTGCCATTCTCAGTCCATTTTTATACATTTTTAGATATAATAAAATTTATTCATATATGATACAGTGGAATCTCGCTTAACGAGTTTAATTCGTTCCAGAATCAAACTCGTAAAGCGAAACACTCGTTATGCGAAACAATTTTTCTCATATAAATTAATGTAAAATACGTTAATGCGTTCCATGTCGAAAAAATAATCTCTTATGACTCTTTTCTTGCGGCTTTTTCTTCGGGGACATTTTTGCACAGGTTTAATAATAAACTTTTAACACAAAAAATTACAAATCTATTCCCTGATTATCTTCCTAATAATTAATTCAATTGTCTTTTATTCATGTACATTTAGCAATATAACACAAGTTTGAAAAAATGGGGGATCACAAGTGACACTACGATGCTACATTAAATTAAATTAAATTTTTATTTTGTAAATTGTAATGACTAAATTTAAAAGTGCGCAAATATTAAATACAAATGCCATATTATAAACTAATTGGTCAGACTTTTTTTTGACGAGTCCGTGTTTTGTACTCGTTATTCGAAAAGTCGCTCGTTGAGCGTGTCATTCTTTTACAATTTATTTAACTCGTTATGAGAGGTGCTCGTTGAGCGAGGTTCTACTGTATTTTGGAGCTAGTTTGTTTATTCTTACCTGAAAATCTTCAAGGACCTCGTGACGAATAAATTTAAATTGATCAAAAATAATAATTTTCGCTAATGAAATTTTGTTTTTCAAAGTTTAAACTTTTAAGGAAGGGGCCTATACTTAGGTTAGAAGGGATATAGATGGTGAAGAGACGACGAGAGCAACCCTTAAATAAAGTTTGAAACATGAACTTTCTCCTACCCCTGGGAGACCTCTCTGAAGTATTTCGAGTTAAATTAAAGGCGACTAATATAAACGATTTTGTCCATAAATGATAACTTAATTTAACTTTAAGCCAACTTAGATAGATATTTCATCTATAAAAATCTATAAAACGGAGAAATAATAGATAATTTTTATACGTCAAAAAATTCGACCTAAAGACTTTTTAGACCTGGTTCATGTGAAATTATTTGTACGTTCGTAGGCCTTTCTGTGAACATGATCACTTAAAAAAGCAACGACCTAGATCGATTTAGTTTGTTTCTCACATAAAAACTTTAGATCTTTATCAAATTTTGGAACAAATCCGTTAATCTTGCTTTAGCTTACGTTTTTACAAGAATCGAAGGGGTCAGGCGCAGATAGTGCTAACTCCACAAATATATAGTTCTGAGATATTTCCTAAGAGGGTATGAAAAATGAGAGATGCAGTTAAAGTTTTTTTTTTTTATATTTCTTAATTCACACAGCTGATGTTTCGGTTCCAGGTTCCAACCATCCTGAGAGATCTTTTACCTATTATGTACCTGGTCATCGCATACTGGGCTGGTTCAACAATGAATAAAATCCACTGTGATACCTCCATAATGATTATCCGCCAGCTCTGAAGATGTTTCAAACACGGAACCGAAACGTCAGCTGTGTGAAATAAAGAAAAAACTTAGCTGAATCTCTCATTTTTTACCCTCTTGTGAATATAACATCACAGCTATAAATTGCATTTTGGAACAATTATTCTTGAATAGTTTTTAGGATAAACCTACTTACAGGTCTAATCTCTAAAAACACACGTTAAAATTTAAAAATAAAATGAATAGGTGTTACAAAAGTAGTAATGTCAAACAATCAGCGTTAAAAAAATGCTATTCTCTAAACAAAGTTTTAACAGCGACGTTAACGTGTTGCTTTTATTTCAAAGTTACTATCAGAATCATAACCTTACTTTTTAGGTTAAGGACGCCTTGTTTATTTTAAACACGACGTTAAAATAAGCTCCCCCTAGTCATGGCATTAATTTTTAACACTATTTACTAAATGTTAACGCTTTGGCTTTAAATTTTTGTTTACAGAATAGCTATTTGAGGCATGGAAGTGATTTTGAATAGTATTTTATAACGCTTACATTACTTTTTAACACCCATTTGTTTGTTTTAAATATTAATGCCTGTTTTTAGGAGAATAGACCTGTTATTTAGTCAAAGTGATTAAGTTCAAAAACAAATAGTATATAAAAAAATCGTTGGAGCGAATTTTGAGAAAATCGAAAAAAACTATAAAAGTACATCAGTAAAGTAGTATTTTTTGGGCCATTTGGTTCTAAAGCTTGTTTTCACCCTTGGGGAGAGGGGGGGCCTAACTTAAATATAAAATTTTAACCTCGTAACTCTTTGTAGTTCCTGAGATATTTTGTTCACAGACAGACCATGTCGCGAAATTCAGGGGACCTTAAAACGTGAGGATCTATCAAAATCTCGACATCATATTTTTGACATGAATCAATTACTTTCTCTCTATATATTTCATATATAGGGTAAGAGAAAGTAATAAGAGGAAAAAATTTTCCTTCAACTTAGAATTTCCACTAGGGGTGAGAATGGATCAGCATTTTACATAAAATCTTTCATAAAAAAAGATGTCGAATTGATGAATACCCCTGAACTATTTGTTTTGAATTCCATATCGTTATATCACTTTTCAACATAATTTAAAAAAATTTCCGAATTCCTTAGCGAGAAAAAATGTCTTCCAGAGTATTTTAATTTATATAAAGTCTAGATCACACCCGATTTTTTTTTAAATTTTAATATCATAATTAATTCATTAATCACACAATTTTACCCTCTGACAGACGTAACTTGTTGAATAATCAAAAAAGATAATTGATATTTTCTTCTCTCTCTAAATGTGATCAGCCAGTGGAACGGAACTCGTTGGCTAGGTGGGAGGTCTGCTGAGAGCGAGCTACGCAGCTAGTTAAATATCACATGTGTACCACAATTTCGTAGTTATGACAGCTTGAGATAAAACGAATTTATACCATAGTCAAACACAAACTTTTCTTATCTAATTCGATGTTTTTTTTTTTTTTTTTTTTTCTTATATAATTTATCTGAAACGATATCTATTTTAATTCAATAAGTAGTTCATTTAAACATTACTCATAAAAAATAAATTGAATTTATCTTCTTCAATGAATCAGACTTGAATTATTCAAGTTTAAAGGCATTTCCGTGGAGTTAGAAAAAAAAAAAACGAGCCTCACGTCAAATGATCCATTTAATAATATTCAAATTTTTTTTTTTAAATTAATGAGAATTATAAAATACACTTACATTTCTCTAATGAAGTGCACATGTTTATAAAGGTTATTAAAAGAAAACATAATATCTTACAAGTTGTAATGATCTTTTATGATAATAGAGCATCTGTCTCCTAATTTTTTATGCTCTTTTATTTTAGATGTTTTTTACTTTCTCGTACCCTATATATGAAATATATAGAGAGAGAAAGTATTGCGATCATGTCAAAAATTCGATGTCGAGATTTTGATGGATATACATGTTTTGAGGTCCCCTGAGTCCAAAAAAGTGGGTCCCGCAAATTGGTCTGTGTGTGTGTGTGTATGTGTGTGTGTCTGTGGACAGATTTTTTTTATCTCATTGGCATTACACACTAAAATAGAGATTATTTAGATTTTGTTTGATCTTCTTTGTATCAACTATTCAAAAAATTTCGAAGTCCAAGTTCCAAGTTCAAAATATTCCTTTTTAACCATCCCTGAATCAATTTTGACTAGTTTCGTCGAGATGTCTGTATGTATTTATGTATCTCGCATAACACAAAAATGACTAGGCTTAGAAAGTTGAAATTTTGTATTTAGGATTGTCTTAACATCTAGATTTTTTTTTTTTTTTTTTTGTTTGTAATGGGTGCATAAGGTCCGAAGACCTATAATGACCAGTGGTCACATGCAGCCAGGAAGAAAATAAAAACAAAAGGAGAAGCATAAAGGGGAAACTCAACTGCGGGAACTGAGAAGATGCCTGTTGAGGTTAGACTTGAAAGTCTGAAGATTGTAGGTTTTGGGGAAGATAGACGCAGGGAGCTTGTTCCAATCACGGGAGGTCATGGGGACAAAGGAAGAATGAAATTGATTAGTTCTGTTAGTCGTGATCTGAACAGCTTAGGGATGCTGGGACGATGCCTCCCTTGTGTTCCGTGTATATGTTGCATTGGGTGGGATAATTGATTTCAATTCGGCAGAGCATTGACCATGGTAATACCGATAGAAGAGAATGCAAACACGCTTCTTCTATGATCTAGTGACTGTAGGGTTGCGGTGAGGGTAAAATAAATCATCGATCAGTCTAGTTGTGCACCTCTCTTTTTGGTTACACTCCGTTCTGCCAAAATGGCACTTTACTTGAAGAGGTTTGTAGAATTTTATAAAGGCTAAATGCCTCACTAATTAAAACTCAAAAACGGCTAGCCATAAAAAATTGAAATTTTTCAATTTGGATTGTTGATTTTTTTTTTTTTTTTTAGACATTCACACTTTTTTCTCATTCACACTCACACACGCACACACATTCACACTGTCTTTTCGGCAACTCAGGCCATATAAGACATTTACGATAACCGTTATGAATATATATTATTTAGGGTCCAGGCATTCTTATTTAAGCCATCTGGTATCCAGTTGGCTTAAATAAAATCATCGGACTGCCTGATGTCCGAACCCGCGACGTTTGGTATACGAGGTTAGCACGCTAACCTCTATACCAAGCCCCGAGGGCAGATTGTTGATTTAACTTATTTTTCTTGAATGAGAAATAAAAATGCTGGAGGTACTTCTTTCTTATTTTTCTTCTTTCCTCGTCTATGATTATTCCCGCGGTGCGGGGTCGGTGGCCATTGTTGTAACACCTATTTATATTCTTTTTATTTTGGTTATGATCGGTTGCTCCCATTAGACAACTTTTCATGAAAGGGTTTTGTAGAATTTTACAAAAAAAATTTCTTTTAGCGTCTAAAAAAAGTAGTTACGCAAAACTAAATTTATTTTTCTAAATATTGAATAGTTTTCGAAATATTTGATAAAATATACTTCGAATTTAAAATCATTTGAATTAAGGTCTTTTTCGGCATCGAAGGCCATTTAGACCCCGACTCTATTTATTTCAAATAGATTGGTAGCCAAAATTTTTGTCTAGAAATTTTTTAGGAAAAAGAAACTTGTAAGATAAAAACGAATGACGTATCTCCATGGAGGGCGAATGTGAAATTTATAAAATTATCTTGAAATAAATTTTACCTTAATTATTATGATGATTAATTATACAGTTTATATTGATATTTACTATTATAGCATAATTTGTCAGTCAAAGTTGATGCTTTTACTTTTAATTTTCTGACACTTGAGAGAAAGATATCGCTGAGTTAGCATTTAAACTGTAACATTCCGACAACTTGAGAAACTTTCCAAGTTCAATTTGAGGATTGAATAAACTCGTGGTTTGTTTGGTTCCTTCAAATATATCAACCGTACCCTCTTTGTAAATAACTATAGCTACTTGAATTATTTAGAAAACGTCGCCCAACTTCCTTTGCTTCCTCTGGAACCCCCCCCCCATTTTTTTTTCTTTATTGAAACTTTTCTACGGCGGACTCTCACCTTTCCTTCCATGTAATCTTTAGAAGATTCTATTTGATTTATTTGAACCAGAAAAACTCAAATTTTTCGGAACTGGAGGGTGGGGTGGAGTGGGAGACTATAGGGTACATAGTTCAAGTGCACAAATTTATGGGATAATGCTAAAAAATTTCTTTTGAATACTCTACTTGTATTTTTTAATTTTTATCGAAATTTGATAACTTAAAAAAAAATTTACTCAAATGCCAAAAAAGACATTAAAAAAATGTCCCCTTGAGATTCGGTGTCGTGATTTTGATGGAAATAGACGTTTTGAGGTCCAAAAAAGTGAGTTCAGATCCCAGGCAGTGAGATCAATTTATTTAAATCATTTGGATACCAAATGGTAAAAATAAATATGCCTTGAACCCATTATATGTGGTAATTTTTTTTAAATTTATTTAGTATCTTTTTCGGATTTGGAGATCATTTTAACTCACTCCCTATTTATTTCCATTGATTAATAACACAAAACTAAATATATGCCAACACAAAAATCTGGTGTGACAAATACAGTACACAACTTTCAATTACCGAAGGTAAGAGAAAGCTGTGTGCTGAGTCACACCATATTTTTTTGAAACGGTGGTTGTAGGCTTTTATCTTCAAAATCCAAATTTATTTGCGAAATTTGTGAGTATATAATTTATTATTTATTATCCTTTGATTAATAAAACTTAATTGGTTATCAAACTGATTATAAAGTTTAGTTAGCATAATATAAAATTAATTATAATATTCATATTTTCCACCCAAATGAAATAAATATTATTATTATTAAATTAAATATTTCTTATTAAAATTCATTTCACATATTAAATATTTTAATTTGAATCAATTTGTACAAATATTGTTTCATTAATAAGGTAATTCAAATAATTTGTGTACTCTCTTTTTTTCTATACTCTTTGAAATGCTCGTTCATCCGGCTATCAAATGTCACCCGTTGCTAACTCTCTTTATCGATTTCTAAATATCTTTTAATCTGTGAGTTTATATTTATTATTTTATTCGTGTATCAAATCGGGATATGTTTTATTAATAGTGTTTATATAAATAAGTGTAACATCGTCGTTGGTTCTTTTTTGACAAGCTGATTGCCTCCAAAAGAATCATCATTTTAAGTGAGTTTATTTTATTAGATTTTTGTTTTTCTCATTTTAATATTCTAATATGAATATGAAATCATTTTGTTCCTTAAATTATAATGACATAAGCTAACCTTTATTTAATTCAATATTAATTCAATATCTTCTTCTTGTCATATTAATAATTGTTTTAATTAATACAAAATATAAATCTTCTCTTTATTAGGATAATTCCATTTTCATTCTTTTTACAAGTCACCTCAAATATAAAAGCATGTCAAAATGTCACATAGAAAATGGAATTAAAAAAATATTAGCAAAAGCTTAAACAAGTAAATATTAAAAACTCATTGGAAAATTAATCATTAAAATGACAAGTCCATAAACATGCTTTTATTTATAGGTTTAATAAAACTCTTGAAATCTTTTATTATATGAATTCCATGCAATTCATTTTAATATCTAATAATATTGTTACATAATTTCTAAAGAAATTATCTTGACTGTCTGTCAATGCACCTGCAAATTCTCATATTACTACCACTATATAATAATAAAGTTAATTAAAACTAAAATAAATAAATTTCTATATTAATATCTTCTGGATAGTATTAAAAATATTATTTTGAATTTTAAA
>JAKCPI010010363.1:0-12023 GCA_023213315.1 Euborellia annulipes
TTTTGACCTTGCATTTTAAAGATTGCAAATGCATCCTGCCCATCGAGTGGGTTGATGTAGACTGGTTCCGGTATAGCTTGCCCTTTTGGCCATTATGTCTGCGATATTATTTCCTTGGCTATTTGAGTGACTTTTTGTCCAATTTAGAGTGATTATTTGCTCTTGTTCTGCAGCCCTTTTAGTTAAATTTAAGATTTCTGCTTGAATAATATCTATTTTACCTCCTTTTTTAGCGGTTCGAATTGACTCGAGTGCTGATTTGCTGTCCGACGTAATGAGGTTGAATTTATTTTTAGTATCCACTATGTAAGTAAGAGCTTGCTTTATAGCGGTAATCTCAGCAGTAAAAATTGAATAAGATGAAGGAAGCTTGTATAGTTTGAAGAATGTTGATGAGGATTCAAATATAGCGCATCCTACCTTGTCATTTGCCTTCGAGCCATCGGTAAATAATTCCAATCCTTCAAACTTTTCGGATATTGGTTGGTTGTCCAATTTAATAATCAGATTATTGTGGACGGATAGAGGATCAATTTGAAATTTCGGAAACAAAGAGGATTTTTGGATATTAATATCAAGATTTTGAATATTAATTGCAGAACTGATAAGAGGAGGAATGTTGGTGTAGTAACTATAGGAATTATTACGGTATGAATGGATTAATGAGAATATTGATTCTATTGTTGGGTGGTATATTCTTGAAAGCCTTTTTAATATGAATTTTTCGGCCAGAAGACGTCTTCTAAAATTTAACGGGGGGTCATTGGCTTCAACTAGAATTGCGTTGGTTGGAGAAGTACGCAAATAGCCTAAGCAACATCTTAATGCTTTGAACTGAAGACGGTCGAGAGGAAGCAGTGTACTATAACTTGCGGACCCGAAGAGGAACCCACCATACTCTATTCTTGATCTGATTAGAGCTTTATAGATTGTTAGCAATGAGTAAGGGTGCGCTCCCCAAGATAGTGCGGCTAAGACTCTTAGAATATTTAGACTACGGGAACATTTTTCTATTAAATAACTAACTTGTGCTTTCCAGAGTAACTTTGAATCGAGGTATATTCCTAGATATTTGATTTTAGAGAATACTGGAAATACTTCATTTCCCAAACTAATTTGATTTATGGGATTTAATCTTTTTCGAGAAAATATGCCAACCGACGATTTACTAACCGATATATTTAAACTTATATTATCTAAGTATTTCTTCAATTTTTTGATTGATGTATCTACATCCGAAATACATTCCCTAAGACAGTTATGTGAGGAGTAAATGACCAAGTCATCCGCGTATTGTAAAACGGTTGAATTGCTTGCTACCTCCTGAATTAAATCATACGTGTAGCATATGAACAATAGGGGGCTAATAACGGAGCCTTGAGGAATACCTTTAAATAAAGTTCGAGATATTAAGCCCGACTCGGATCTTACATAAATATTTCTACCAAAGAGCAACTTAATAATTAGCTTTGCAGTGGACGTTCCTATTCCTAATTCTATAATTTTTTTCAAATAATCTCTTTAAATCGACATTGTCATAAGCTGCCTCTAAGTCTATAAATGTGGCTAGCGTAATACCCCTCCGAGCGAAAGATTCTTGAATATTGTTAATCAAAATAGTAAGGTTGTCTAATGTTGAATATCCCGATCTAAACCCTAAAGAATGTAAAGGTAACTTATAATTAGTCTCAAGAAAGTATTCCATTCTGGATTTTATTAATTTTTCAAAAAGCTTTAAAAGGCACGAGGATAACGCTATTGGCCTAAAATTTTTCCCATCGTTTTTACTTTTTCCCGGTTTTAAAATTGGTAATATCAACTGTTCTTTCCAAGCTGGAGGAAGATTATGAGTATACCTAATGGTATTGAAAATCTCTAATAGAAAAGACAAGGCCGCAATGGGGGAGGTGCCTCAGCATCGCGTATACAATGTCATCTAACCCGGGCGCAGAATCTGGCGTATTGGCCAGAGCTTTTTCCATTTCGTTCAGTGTAAATGGGGAGCCAAGAATATCTGTAGAATGGGAATTTATATCAAGGAAATTCTCACTGATAGGGACACATGGTGGGGCCAATTTATTAAGAAACTCTTCCACAACTTCCGAGTCAACACATCCCTGAAAACTATTGGAAGATTTGTTTAAGCTTTTGATCTTTTTCCAAACCTCGCTGTTTTTGGTCCTAGGTGTTATACTTTGACAAAATTCCGCCCATGATTGTCTTTTGGCTTGTTTAATAGTTTTCTTCGCCACCGCTTGATTTTTTTTAAGAATTAGAAAATTTTCTAAAATGGGATTCAATTTATAATTATTATGCGCCAATTTTCTGTTTTTTTATTGCTTCCTCACATTCTTTTGTCCACCAGCACATAGGTGGACGTTTCGAATAATGAGGTTTAGTACGCGGAATAGCGAGAGTAGCTGATTTTATTATTAAAGCTGAGATAAAACTATATTTTGTATCAACAGAGGAATAATGAGGGGCTTGTTTAAATTCATTGATTATTATAATTTGGTAGAGTTTCCAATCTGCATCTTTTATTTTCCACTTAGGAAAAAAGAGCGACTGGTTACTATGGTAATTTTGTAAGAAATTCATCAAAATCGGAAAGTGATCAGACCCCATTGTGTCTGATAAAACCTGCCAGGTAAAGAGGGGCGCTATTTGAGCTGAACAAAAAGAGATGTCATTGGCCGAACCACTATTTAAGTTAAAACTCAATCTAGTTACTGATCCATCATTGAGTGGAATCAGATTAAAATTTTCACAGATATTCGAGAGTACCTCCCCTTGGCGGTCTTCAAAATTGCACCCCCCATAGTTGGGATTTTGAATTAAAATCTCCTAATAAAAGTACCGGTTGAGGTATGTTTTCGAGGGCTTTGATCCAGTCGTTGGTTGAAAGCCAATATCCTGGTTTGCAATAACATGATATAACAGATATTTTTTGATTATTCGGGAATTTTACTTTCGCTCCACAAATTTGCACATCATTAGTGACGTTTGGGATTATGAGACTAGCAAAATCTAGGTTACTTTGAATTAGTAATAGAGACCCGCCTTTTCCATCTTCCCTATCGCACCTTATAACGTCATAACCTCTAATTCTAAAGTCTCTGCCGGGCTTAAGCCAAGTCTCAGAGATGGCTGCAATTTTAATTTTAAATTCATGAAGAAAGAACTCTAAACTACCCTTGTTTGCATTTATTGAGCGTGAATTCCACTGGACTATTGAAAATATGTTCCCTAAAGGCGACTGTATATCCATTATTTCACTTTTTAATTAATCGTTTTATATCAAGGGATTTTAATTAATAACTAAGGGATGTTAATATTATGCCCAATGGGCTACTGCTAATAGAGTAAACACTAAAAAAAAAAAAAAAAAAAAAAAAAAAATTAAATTAATAAATAAATAATTAATTAAATAAATAAAAATTTAAGTGACTAAAAAGGCATTTAAATTATCTTTAATAGAATTTTTAGCCAAATTAATAATGTGCTGCGATATCTCGTTGGGTAGTGCTTGGGAATTATTAAATTGAATCAATATTTTATTTATTATATCAGTTACTAAATCAATTAACCTATCGACCTTTACATTATTTTCATAAATTGGATTGTTAACAATAGGAGCTTCAGGCGAATTAATATTGTTTGAAACATTTTGATAATTATAAGTATATGCGTTATTTTGTTTTGGTATATTACTAGAGTTCAAGGCCCTATTTACCGATTTATGTCTTACTAATGGGGGGATAATTTTGGTTTGAATTTGCGGGGGACTCGCTGTCACGCTTGCGAATGATTTTCCCTTATCTTTTTGGGGCTCTATGATATTTTTTGCTTCTAAATATGAGATATTATTTATAGCCATTTGTGTTTTTATTTGCTTTTGTTTCTGAAATTCCGGACAAGAAGTGTCCGTTGATTTATGCATAGCTCCGCAGTGTACACACGAGAGAGGGCCTAGACATTGGTTATTTACTCCATGTTTCTCCCCACATAATTCGCATCTCGCCTCCCTAGTACAAGTGTAGCTTGTGTGCCCAAAGGAGAGACAACGAAAGCATTGAAATACCCGTTGTACATAAGGTTCGACGGGGCATATTACCCCAAAAATTTTTATATACTCTGGCAGATACTGCCCTCTAAAAGACATGTTAATAACAGGCAACGGTTTTCTATCATTATTTATTTTTTTTGTATATTCTTTTAACACCTATTATTTTGAACTCCGATTCACTAAACTCCATTATTTCATTTTCTAACAGGGAACAATCTACATTTCGAACTATGCCCTGGCGAAAGAGTAGAAAGCCGGGGATATAACAGCCCAAGCCCTTACTTTGCCAAAAAGGTTGCTCAACCAAATAATTTGCTGCCTTAGAAGAGGAAACTATAATTTTCGTTCTAAGGGCGTTTACTTTTGAAATAGAACACACTTCCTTGTAGACCTCCAAAGAGCAATCTCTAATTAGTTTGCCTATTGTCATTATATGAATTCTAGAAGATCTATTTAATATGTCCACGTAAAGAACAAAGGGTCCCCTATCAAATGATTCATAAAAATTGTTTTTACATTTCTCATAGGCTTTATCATTGAGCTGAGACGAAAGCTGACTATTGGTTGGTTGCATATTTTTATCTGATGCATTAGTATTTATAGTGGATTGAGTAAAATTTTGTGAAAGGGGCAGACAAAGACCTGCATCACTTGGCGGGGGTTGAAGAAGGCTTTGTGAAGAAGGCAAACTTAACTCACTTATGGAGTATTGGGTAAAATTTTGTGAAGGGGGTAGACAAATACTCCCCTCATTTAAAGGGGCTTGAGTAATGTTTTGTGAAGAAGGCAAACTGGACTCATTTACAGAGGCTTGTAAATAATTTTGTGATGGCGGCAAAATTACCTCACTACTGCTGGTAAGGGGTGAATGGGCCTCATTTATTAGTAAGTGGGCCTCAAGAATATTATTATATACTTGTTTATTTAACGGATTGTTTACATCTTCTTCTAACTTCCTTTTGCTGGCCGTAGATATATTATTCATTTCGCACTCATATATTGTTTCAATGGCTGAAGTTATAGCATCTGAGAGTTCATCTGGTGGGGGTTTGCCCGTGGAACCCATGGTTCCTTAGGCCCCCTAACTTTAGTTTTAATTCGAGAAAAAAAACTTTGTTTGTAAACAAAGAAAAAAACAAAAAACAATCACACTCACCAAATCGTTAAAGTTTATCACAGTACCTCCTAGGATTCACTTTTCTTTGACTCACCTAGGTTCCTGTGGTCTAATTTAACTAGTATTCAATAAAATTTTTAATTAACACAACTTAGATTAAACTCAATCGATAATATTTTTAGGAGCGAATAAAGGCAATACAATTCGTATTCACGGCCTCCAGTCAATTGGGCTGCCTAACAGTAGGCGTCTTTCAAATGGCTCAGGGTGCAAATGTTTATGTTCCCCATGGTATTTTGTGTCAGCCGATATAATAGAATTCAAAATGTAAAATTGATTAACATGGGAAAATACTGTATTTATATTTTGTACCATGGCATCCATTTATATGGATATATATATACATATATACATTACATATATATGTAAGAGAAAGAAAAAAATATCCTATTAATTATAATAAAATAAATTACTATTATCTAAAATAACGAGATATTTAATTCATTTTTAAATATGTCGTAATCCCTATTTTATTATTCTCATTAAAGTAAATTGCGTTGTTATCTTATCAGTATTTCGAACAATATGAGATGAGATGTTAAATCGAAATTACAAAGGGGTGAAACAAATCTCGTAATTTCTAGAATTCAATAAATTCAATATGGAATAAAAAGAATCAAACTACGTCATCAATATGATGTCATCTCTAGATTTAGAATAAGAATCGATTTAGAAGTTTGCATGCAAGAAAATATTGTAAGGCACGGAATGAAATATTATTAACGATCCTTGTTTAATGTTAGTTTTCTCTCCATTTTAAGATAAATCAATAGCTATTTTATGTGTAGACAGATTTAAAACAAGATGTGGATCTCAAGTGTGTTAATCTTATATAATGACTCTAAGAAAAAACTAAATATAAAAAACATTAATAATAATTTTATATAGAGTTCTATGCGGTGTCAAGTCAATGATTTTGGTAACTTAATTTCATATACGAGGGGTGCATAAATTTGTTTAAGTTTTTGATTGATAGAAAGTAACACTAATAAAAAAACTCATTAACGTATTTGTCGATTAAATGCCCCAGAGATCCCATGATCAGTTGTTTTCATAAAATTGGTCATTTGGAATATTCAAATATGTACTGGTGTTAGCAGGGGCGGATTAAAGGGGGGGGCAATCGCCCCCCCCCCCCGAGAAGAAATTCACAATGTTATAAAAACTAGTAATCTAAAGAAATTATGATTTCCGGGCTTTAATTTCAATTGAATTTGTTACCAATCAATTTAAATAAATAGGAAATGGGTCTAAATGGCCATAGATGCCCACAAAGTCCTTAAATAAAAAAAATAAAAAAAATATAAAAAAACCGCCCCCCCCCCCCGACAAAATTGCATTAATCCGCCACTGGGTGTTAGAGTAAATAAAAGACAAGAATGCAATCAATTTGTTTTTATCTAGACTAACGTTTTAGTCCTTTATCTAACAATAAGCTTTATTCAGAATTGCTCATCTTTATAAGTAAAGGTGGCCTAGATGGTTTGAAGGGATAAGTGGCTTAAAATAAATAAAGAATAAAGATATAGTCTATATAGAGAGAAATATAGTGTAAAATTTTGAAATATTCTAAGGATGGAAAAGGCGTTTGAAAAGGTCGATTTTGATTTTGGAATCGACTTGATATTTTACGATTGCCTGAATCGATTAATCATTTCTGAAAGTCGACTTTTCGACTTTCAAGTCAAATTTTTAAAAACTCTATAACTCGTGTTTAGGAGATACTCAGTAAATATTAAATATATTTATATTATAATATATGGCACAGAACATTAAAATAAAATATGAAAGTTGAATATCAAAATAAAACATAAAAATATTAAAACTGAGGAATTAAGAATACCACATATCTTCACTCACGGATGTTAGAAAGCTTGGTGTGTTATGTGTAGGTTTTAAAAGAAAGATGAAAGTCGATCAATGAAAATGTTACAAACTATATTACTATTGGATATTAAGTATGGTAACAAAAAAGTCGAAGTCGTTCAGTGAGAATCGATTCTAATCAACTTGAAAGAGTTTCAACTCGATTCTAAAAAGTCGATTATTTTTAGAAAAAGATCGATTCTTGACTAAAGTCAGAGTCGACGAGTGGTTCACAACCGGTGTGCCCAGGCACCCAAGGGTGCCGCGAGTTTGGCCAAGGGGTGCCGCGAGATTTTGAGATAAACAAAAAAAATCTGGTGTGACTGGCGCACAGCACACAACTTTCTCTTACCTTCGGTAATCGAAAGTTGTGTACTGTGCTTGTCACACCAGATTTTTTGTGTCGACATGTATTTAGTTCCCGGCAGTAAGGAATATTTGAATTCAGATGTAAAATTTATAAGTATGGGAAAATATTTATATTTTGTTACCAGGGCAACCATTTCTCCTATCTTTTCTATGGAGTACAAGAGTAAAGTGTGCTTCAAACAATTTTGAGGGCAAAACGAGAATATACATTTGAAAGAGCATCTAAAAAATAATTGATTTTTGAATTTTAATCAAAATCGTTAGAGCGAATTTTGAGAAAATCGAAAAAAACTGAAAAAGTACATCAGTAAAGTACTAGTACTCTTTGGCCGATTTTGATTAAAAGCTTATTTTTCCGGTCCCGAGGGGTGTTTAACTTAAATATAAAATTTCAGTCTCATAGCTCAATTCCTTCATGCTTAAAATTTGAACACACCCACACACCCACCCACCCACCCACCCACCCACCCACCCCACCCACACACCCACAGACAGACCATGTCGCGAAAACCACTTTTTTGGATTCAGGGGACCTCAAAACGTGAAGATCCATCAAAATCTCGACATCGAATTTTTGACATGAATCCAATACTTTCTCTCTATATATATATTACATATATACATAGGTAAGAGAAAGTAAAAATTAAAGTTTATTATATTATGGTGTACTTTACTTATTATATAATATATTAATTATTAATTAAATTTATTTTTTTAATTCAAGGAAGAGTGCCCTTAGTGTGTAATGTTATTCCCAACGCACCTTTGGGGTGCCGTGGACTTCAAAAGGTTGGGAAACCCTGGTCTAGATTAAGGCACATTGAATGCAAGGTGGGGCCATTTATTGACTCCAAAAAAATTCTCCAGCCATAGAACATCTCAAATCATTAATATGCAACTTGTAGAATATCTTTGATTTAGACGATGTATTACTATACTATCTATCTTCTATGAAATAGAAAAAAATAGAAAAAATTGTGCGTGTAGAACGTCCCCCGGTTGTATTTAAATTATTTAAATAAATTAATAACCCCTAAATGGCCTCTGTAGCCGAAAATGGTAATTTTTTTTAAATAAAGATAAGCCAGTTTAAAAATTGACTGTGGTTTTATATTTAAACCAGAAATAATATAACTCTTACGTGAAATGAGTATAAAGTCAAGTTTAGCTTTCGGAAGAGAGCAGCACAGTACAGCTCGATCGAAATTCGTATTATACACATAAGAGAGCGCTCTTTGTACAGGAAGCGCGCGGGAACTTTCTTATTAAAAAAAAAAAAATGATAAAACAAAAAGTATTGGAGATATCATTTTAATTTTGATGATTGATTGAAACATTAAAATTTTAAATAGTTGTTATTTTTTAATAAATCAAATAAATACCAATATAGATGGATGTTTTGAGAAAAGCAAAACATACGCTAATAAGGACAATAATGGCCGGGGGGCTTGGCAAATGAGTGAAGCAAAAGTCAGTCCTAAGATCGATGCAGTGAAGCAATGTCAAGCAAGGCAGAAACTCGGATGAGTAGCCAAAAAAACCAGCGTGGAATGTTCCCTGGTTGCCATCGATACTAAATTTAATAAACCCCTTAAATCAGTAGCTGAGTGTGGAAAAAATTTCTGAGGATCCCGTTAATTAATTCATTCATTTATGTACCTGGTCATCGCATACGTGAATATATTTATTATATAAAGATTTGGTTCAACAATGTATGAAATCCACTATGATACTATCATGATGAATTTTGGGCAGGTCTGAAGATGATACAAACATGGAACCGATACGTCAGCCGTTATAAATAAAGAAAAAAAACCTTAGCTGTATCTTTCATATTATCAAATGAATTGCTACAACGTGGGATTAAGACGAGGAAATTAGAAATTATATTTGAAAGATCGTGCATGTTTGTTCTCTGAGATGAAACTTGGACCATTGAATTAGAGATGGCGCAAGCAGCCGTCATGTGGAAGGAGCAACAGCATTTATAAATTTAGACTTTGTATATGAGAAGAACAAATATACCTGGTATATCAAAACATAAATGAAAATATTAAGCAAGGTAATTTCTATTAAATACCACATAATAATCGACAAATAAGCGGTTTTTTTAAGAACGGAGGTCCATGGGAATGGGAGAAACCCCTTTCAATTTTCAGAATTAAAGCAATTAAAAAAAACTAAAGCAATTATAAAAATTTCCTTCTGCAATAATTATTTCTAATCAAAAAACTATTTTTTTTTTTTTTTTTATTAAATTAGTTAGCCTAATAAAAGATATTTTTTTCAAAGATCTTTTACCCCTTTCCCTACCAGAGGGAATTAAGATAAAAGAAAATGTAAAAAAAGATGTTTATAATAGTAATTTCAAACAACAAAAAAAAGAATTGAAAAAAGTTTAAACAAAATCTAAAAACACTCGATTGTTCCATAAACAAAAATTGCATTTCGCAGCTGTGAATCAAAGAGAATTTTGCATACTTATCAACCTGGTCATTCATTCCCTTATATATATTTTTTTTAATTTCATTTAAGATTTTTTCGACAGCGAAGGCCATTTAGATCCTGTCTCTATTTATTTCACCTAAATTGGTAGCCAATTTAATTGAAATAAATTGTCGCATGATGCGAACCCGCGACCCTTGGAACCAGCACGCCCCTTACAAGATTTTTCCTTAAACACTTTAAGATTTTAAAAGCAATGATAAAATGACAATCTATCAGGAAAACAATTGAATGTTATAATACATTTGTAACTTTAGAATTTTATGGATTTCGTAATCATCACGCAAAACATATTGTTTGTTTAAAAATAAGTATATATATTTTTTTTAGAGATTTCGATTTTTAAGCAGGGGTTAATCTTCTTCTGTCCTCGCTTTATTCCCCCGATGCGGGGTCGGTGAACCTAATTTTTTCCTCCAACCCTCTCATGCGTTTTTGCGACCAAGAAGGGTAAAACAGACCGGCCCGTCGCACAGTCTGACCCCTGTTGAAAAGAGGAAGGAAGAAACAGACATACAAAGAACAGAAGAACTGCTGTCCCAGCTCGGGTAGCTCGTGGTCGCCATCCAAGATGTGGGCCCCTGTGCGAGCAGGTCTTAATATCTATCTGAATTAAAGTAAAACTTTATTCCTGATATAATATTTTTCAAATGAAATATTTTTATTCAGTTTCTTTTGGTGCTCTATTAAAATATTCGAAATAAGTGTTCAATCAAGCAATTGTCTATTGATTGTAAATGTGGAAGAAAGAGCAGGGCGGGATGCGGCAAGTGCAAATATGGGAGGACACCTGCATAGGAGAGGGGAGGGGTGCGCCCCTTGACGGATTGCCTGTGCAGTCTACAGGGCGTCGGGACGCTGGACCTGGGCGGCTGTTACCATGGCAACCCTCACGCGAGCATCCCTCCCCCAATTCCAGGAATGCGCGATGTCTCTCTCTCTCTCTCTCTCTCTTGCCCTCACAAGGCCCCCTACCCCCCTCGGTTCCAGCCGGATCGAGAGCACTTTTCAATAGCCTTTGCCAATTGCAACAACAGCTGTGAATCAAAGGAAATTTTGCGTACTTATCAGTCTGATCGGTCCTTTATGCCTTCATAATATTACAAAAAAATATTTCGTTGCCAAAAAGAAATTATTTTTTAGTAATTTTATAATTTTTTTAAAAACTTATTCAAGTAAAAATAGAAAACTGTTACGAGTAAAGGTTGTAAGATAAATAGAAGACCTTTTTACTCTGGTACTTTATAGAAAGATAGGAGAAATAGTTATCATAGTCCAGGATCCCAGGCCCATTTTTAGAAGTTATTACTATCAAGCTAATTTTCCGTGAGTAGCTTCATTTTGATGATTCGACCAACTTTTCCTCTTACAACTATTCTTGATTGTGGTAGCTAACAGGAGTAGCAGGAATATAATATTTCAATTTGACGATTCTCAAAAATTTATTATTATTATTATTTATTAAATCTTTTAACATTATTGAAAAAAAAATATTTGTCCTACAAAATATATGGTTTGATCAAAGAGTGTCCCACTTCCAATATGCACATGTTTGAAGCGGGGGACTCTTTGATCTAACCATATATTTTGTAGGACAAATATTTTTTTTTTTCAATAATGTTAATAATTTTCTTAAGATTTAATGAAAAACCCATAAATAATAATGAATTTTTGAGAATCGTCAAATTGATATATTATATCCCTGATACTTCTGTTAACTACCACAATCAAAATTGTTGTATAGAAAAACATTGGTCGTCTCATCAAAATAAAGTTATTCCCCGAAAATTAAGCAAGATAATAATAACTTGTTAAAATAATTTAATTTAATAGTTTATCATGGTAACAAAATATAAATATATTTCCCAAGTTTATAAATTTTAATCTTGGAATTCGCCCTCATGGCCTGGTGTAGAGGTTGGCGTGCTAACCTAGTAAACCAAACGTCGCGAGTTCGGACCCCAGGCATATGAGGATACCATTTGGATACCAAATGGCAAATAAAAATACCTGGACCCCCCCAATATATGTATATTAATC
>JAKCPI010010364.1:0-80070 GCA_023213315.1 Euborellia annulipes
AAATTTTTGACGCCACAGTCCCCAATTTGAATATTTTTATTAATTTATAAGAAACTAGGGATAATTAATCAAAGAGAGGGGGCGGGGTAATCTGGAGTGACTGGTCACACAGCACACATTTTTTTTTAATTTCGGTAATTTAAAGGCGCATTCTGTACTTGTTTGCCAGAATATAAGTATAATCCAAATTGTTCAGTATTAATTTTTAAAATTTTACATTAAAAATACATTTTTTTTTTTTTTTTTTAAAATCTCAGGGGTAATTATCCCTTTTACCCCCCCCTGTATCCGCTCTTGCTGGGAAACGATAATCCAGAACAGTGTTATTATCATGTATAAATTAACAAAATCAGGGAAGCTAATTTTTTTTTTTTTTTGAAGGATTAGTAATCCTGGATTTTTGCGACCTTTCCAAAGAAATGCCAATCCTTTTACCAATATATACAGTACATGTATCTTTCATCCAATCGTAAAAAATGTACAAATTCGACGCAATAACTAGATTTTAATTCGGCAATATTATTGGAAACTGGATCGGATTTTTTGGATCGCGGATAGAAGAAATAGCGATCATTTTTCTAAATAGGATCAGATCGGCGGATCGGATCGCTAATCCTTTTGCAGCAGCCGGATAGGAATAGTGAATTGGATATAAAGGCCATACCTTTCCAAGAGGATATATCGCCTGCTGAGAGTCATAGTGGCGAAAGTCCGAAATTCAACAATTCGAGAAAAAGAGTTTGAAAGTTTTATAAACATACATATTTAAATAGCCCAGCAAAGTTTCATCCCCTATAATCGATCTCAGATAATTATTTTGTATTTTTTTGTATTTCTAAAAGAATATTAATTATTTTGTATTTCAAAATAAAAACTTTAAAGTATTATGAATTAACCCCGATTTCTCTTGGCCGTGGCCGAAATGTTTAAGATTGTAACAGATGTCAATATTGATAACCTTTAAAGAAAAGAGGTGTTGGATTGGATCTCAGGCAGTCCGATGATTATTTATTTAAATCAATTCGATACCACGTGGTATAAATAAATGTTTCTGCTCAGAAATTTTTTTGTGTAGAAAAGGCGAAGAGGCAAAGAGGGGAGGGTATGCGAGTAATAATTATTATTTATATAATATTTTGTGTGTCCAAGAGGGGGGAGGGTGGACTCCACTAGCGTGTGTGAGTCTTGTTTTTTATCTCTAGAAATCATCAGAGAAAATGAGAATTTATAAATTTAGAGTTATAAGGAGAGCCTAAGGTGTTTAAGAGGTAAAATTTTACGTTTCTAGAGACGAAGTCGGAATTTGGCTCTTTAAAAAAAATTCTTTTATAAATTCACAAAGAAATCTTTCAATTATTTAATAACTGTTTAACTTATATAATAAAAGTTCTTTTTTGAATGGGATGAAATCCCCTTGGGGAGGGGTTGGTTGGCCTCCCTGGCTAAATTCAACGCAGCTCTTTTATTTATAGAATTAAACATAAAAATTCTTTTTATTATTATTCTTTGTCTCAATTTTTAATGGCGTTGAAATACTTTTTTTATTATTAAAATAAATAATCTTAACGAATCTTTTAAATTATCGGATTAAAAATATATATATTAAAATAGTGAATTTTATTACGTCAGTTAATTAATTTTTCTCTAATTAATTATCTATTTTATTTTTTTTATTTTTGAAATTTACTACTGGTTTGTGGGAGTTAATTGGAGAGAGCGACGACCTCGCATTCTTATAAGAATAGCAACTGATGTGGCCCCCATCACAAAATTTTGTTATTAAATGACAACTTTTCAATTATTACTGTGCACCGAGTACCTAATTAACAAGTGTACATGTCATCTGCATAGATAATGGGACGAATTTGTACCTGAGTTGGCTTGTATTATTAGATTAAAAATACTGAGTAATTTTCTCACAAAAACGAAAATCTTCAGAGCTGTCCTATTTATTTTATTCTTTCTCTGATACTGTGCGAAGTTAATTTAATAAACTTTACCAATATCAAACAGATTGTAATCCCCATACGTAAATAAATAATATAATAATCAATTTGTATTTGTAAAAAAAAAAAAAAAAAAGGAAATAATTTTTAAATTAGCCTATAGGGTAATTTTTTTTTTATCGAAAATTGAATTTAGAGAGAGAAAGGGTTATTGGAAATCCGATCGTTTTTGGGGCGGAGAGAAATAGAGGATGTTTGCTGTGATGTATAATTAAATATATTCGGTATGTGTGTAGTGTGTATGTCTGTGAAATAACACAATGTCAAATGGCCCATCGGGTATTCACTCTATCCCTCGTTTAAATAAATCATAAGATTTCCTCGAGAATAACAATATTTTCAATAATATGATGAATAAAAAAAATCCAATGCAAAAAAAAGTGACATTTAAAAATTTTTGCGCTATAATTTTCGATAAGCCCTCTTTAACTGTTTAATAAGAAAGGTCATTTTGAATTAAATATGCCGTAAAACTTTCTGCGATTATTTTATAGAATGAAAAATTGAAAAGATAAAATGAATAATTGAATAATTAATTAAAAAAAAAAATTCAAAATGAACGGTCCCACTTTCTCCTTATTTTGATTTTTTCCCCAAGTTTCGATTAAAAAATAAATAAGATTTAATTGTTTATTTTTACGCATCTTTGAATGCTGTATGCATAAAAGCAATATTAATTTAAAAGCCGAATTCTTAAACTCGAGGCCGAGTGCCAAATATTTTGCGGCATGAATGATTATAAAATAAAAATAAACTCTTTTTTTTTTTTTTTTTTTGTAAGCGGGTAAGTAAAGAGTTATTAGTATTGTAAATGCAACATATTAGAGCTAATATAAACATAGCTAATGTTTAACTAAAGCCTGTTCGTTTTAAGTAACTAAGTAACAAGTTTACATACGAAAAATGCAAATATGTCTACTTGTATTGAGAATGTGAAAAGTAGCTATAAAAAAAAATTTTAATTCTCCTTAAACTAACTCTTTGATGTCTAAGAATTTTGTCGAATGTATAAAACGAATTTGTTTGAACGGATTTTTATGAACATTATTATTTGTGGCCCTTTTTTTTTGATGCCTGCCTCTACAATTTTTTGGAATATTCTCGATAAATGGACTGATGATGGTTATATTTCATTAAAACCGAAAACTGTTTCCTCAACAGAGAGTTTCATTTCTTGGAGACTAACTACCAGGCTGCTTGCTCCTTTATCCTCTTATTGTTTTGGAATTTTATTCAACCGCTTTATAACTTTTGTCGACATTTCGGTAGCTATACTCCTACCACCATCATCAGACCACATTATGCCTCCTTTTGGTCAAAGACGAAGAGTGAGACAAGCACATTAGGGTAGCCCTTAGTTTGAAAAAAAGGTGGAATTTTATCGACCTCCTCCCGGGGTTGGTTTAGAATGTCAAAAAAATGAGCCCTGAATTTTTTCAGATTTTTTCAAGCAAAATAATCCGTGCCGGTAAGCACTTGAAATTTAACACAGGTTTTAAATGGGCTTTTATGACATTAATATTAAATAAAAAAACCTCTTGGTTAGAGATGTTGGCAATGTCATTATTGACGCATAAAGTCCAAGAGTCCATATCCTAAAAAATGTAATTAAACAAATTTATTTTTTATCATTGTGACCGTCCACATGAAAAGGTACCAAATGGGGAACAAGTGAATTATTTAAAAGTTTATATTATTTATTCTGTGAACGATTTGCCTCATCATGATCAATCAGTAGTTAGCTTCCCACCTGTGCAATAAAATTTATTTAAATGTTATTGGCTATCAATTGATTTAAATAAATATGGGCAGAGTTTAAAAGGTGCCGAAAATGAATGAAATAAAATCTATTTAAAAAAAAAATAATCTTTGAGAAACCCTAAAATCTATCAAGATAGTAGTATGCAGGTATGCTATATAATACCTACTTAAAATGTTATCTTCAAAGTAGTTGAGTAGAAATTTAATGACAATAAAAAGAAAAAAAAAAGAAAAGGAATTGGATTAGCATAGATATCATCTCCCAATAACTTTGCCAATTTTATTCAATAAATAAAAAAACTTTCTAATTACTAAAAGATGTTGTTGTTGTTGTTTTTTATTATCCTCCTTTTAAAACTTTTTATAACTCCGATACTTGATTAATGAGATAAAGTTATTAACAGATGTTTAAGTAAAGTCATTAAGTCGACGTCTCTCTCGCTCTCCCTGCCTCCTTATATTATAGTTCATTAAGCAGGGAGTTAAGAGCAATTCTGAGCTATTTAGAAAATAAAATTATAGTATTTATATTCGATTTAACTTTTAGATGTCGAGTTTAACTATATACGTAGAGAAAGGAAGCTAATTCTCAAGTTACAACAAACTATTTCGTCTGTCATTCATCACTCATCATAAAAAAGGACAGAAATACAAGAAACGGAGATGGTTTTTAAATTTCGATTCAATAAAAATTTAAAAATAGAGACAGAAGAATGAAAGTTAAAAAATCTGGTGTGAGTGGTCGCATCTTAGTTTTGGTAAAATAAAGCTGTGTTCTGTGCTTGTCACACCAGATTTTTTAAGGTGCGCGTCTCGGGGTGCTAATTTTGAGAGATTCCAGCGGCCACAATTTTGAAGCTATCAACCTCAAATTTTTTTTTTAAACTAAAGCTATTTAAAATGTCTGCAACTTATAAAAGCCCTTTTTTGATTTTCGAAAAATAATTTTTTTTTTTTTTAATATTCACACTTTTTTCTCATTCACACTCACATTCACACAGTCTTTTCGGCACCTGAGGCCATTTAAGACTTCTAACGATACTCAGTAGTTTAATATATCAATTGGGGGTCCAGGCATTTTTATTTAAGTCATTTGGTATCCAAATGCCTCAAATAAAATCATCGGACTGCACTGGGGTCCGAACCCGCGACGTTCGGTATAGAAGGTAGGCACGCTACCAACTACTACAAGCCCCGTGGGCTTTTTTTTCTTTTTTAGTTAATCGCATTAAATAAAAGATATTTTTAAAAAATGCGCTCTATATCTTATAGATAATTAAATTAGTAATCATTGTGTTAAAAAATAATTCATTGTCTACCCTTAATTAATTTGCTAGAAACTTTCAAATGAAATGGAATAAAGCCCTTGTATTCCTATGAGAAAAACTAACGCCATATCTTGCCGCCTAGAGTAACTCGGTAGTCAATCGGGTCCTAACGGTTTTTCGAGACGCGTATCTAAAAAATAATTGAATTTATTAATATGAATTTAAATAAAATCGTTGGAGTCGAATTTTGGAGAAAATCTGAAGCACATAAAATTTGAAAAAGATAGACAGACAGCGAATTATTACCTGGATAAATAGGCCATATATATAGAGAAGATTCAAATTTTGGAGGGAGGAGGATGGACCCCAAAATCCACCTCCTAGGTATTCAAATTAATCTAGAAGGAGCTTTAGAGAAACTCTGAGACAAATAAGTTTGTAATTTGAGCCCAAAACGAACAAATTTATGCACCCCACGGTATAACCTACTATATTTTTTATGCAATTGGCATTGATGAATGTTTCAGGAAAATCTAATGACAAGTTCACGGAGGAATAAATAAATCGAACTTTTAAAAGATCGAGGTTAGTTAGATTTTACTTTTTTCAATTTTTTTTTTTTATTCAAATTGATTTATCTTCGATATTTCTACTTCAGAAAAGTTCCCAGAGTTAGGAATGTTGAATAAAAAATGAGGTTAGTTTATGTTTAAAATTAAATTTATTTAATTGAATCAGACTTTTTTTTATTAATGTCAAATTTAGATGAAAATGATAAATAACCTTTGGGTATTTATATATGGAAGTGAATTATCCGAGAGCAGATGTTGCACTAAAATATTTACGTAATTAAATGTGTTTATATATATAAATACACGAAAATGGGATGACGGGTAAAATATTATTAATTTTTAGAAATGATTCTTGGAATTTAATTATTTTAGTTTAGGATGATATTTTAGAAACTTCTAAATTAAATTTAGAAAATTATTTCATATTCAAACAGTAGAATAACATGAAAGTAAATTTATTTCTTCGAAACTTCGTATCTCTATTATCAATAATTTTGTCAATTTTAATTATGGATTTATCATCATCTTGCTAAGAGTATTTAAATTTAATAAGCAATAGGAATAGAATAGCAATCGAATAGCATAGAAGTTGATAATAAAACAGAAAAATTTAATAATAAAAAGAAAAAGGATAAAATTTTTAAGCATCTTCGAGAAGGTTGGGAAACACTGTTCTATTCAAATAAATTAATTGTATATTTTTTTTTATATATAAGCTTTTACAGTATATTTAAAGACAAGCAGATGAATATAAAATTTTTAAGAGTTTTTTAAAAGGTCTTAGATTTTTTTTACGAAAAAAAATTGTCTGAAGAAGTGCTGAAGTATCAGTGAAATTAATGAATCCAATAAAATAGCGTAATTTTTTTTTCTCAAGTTGATGATTAACATATCAACACCATAGCGAAAAAAAATTTTTCTAATGACCTCCTTAACTTTACTGAAATGGCAATGAAGATAATAAATTCCCAATTGTCTGGGTAAAGTGACGTCATTAGATAAATGCGATTTATAAATTAAATCTTGCTTAGTTACAAGCTTAACAAATATCAAACAGATAGGCCTAATTTGATCTTTTGGGGAGAGGAAAAAAATACAAAACACAAATTGGCTTGACATTTCGCAGACGCCATCTGCAAAGTTTGCATTTTATCGTTTCAACCGGTTAATAAATTTAAAAGAGAACGAACGCGTAGACAGAGTATGTATAACAAGAGACAGAGAGAAGGGGAAAAGGCCATTATTGATTTCCTCTTGTTAATTTATAATTCTGATTTATTAAAAGCAAGTTTCGCTCACGAATTTCAATTCCCAGGAATGTTAATGGTTAAACTTCTTAACTTTAATAATTTTATACTAACTATATATAATTGTCTATTTTAATAGCGAACTTGATATAGGGTGAAGTTTAATGTGAATTGAACTCATCTTCACTCTAAAAGATTATATATAAAATAAGAGTAAATAAAAATATGATTCAAGAAAAAGACATTTCAGGAGGGAGGGTCTGTTCATAGGAAGGATAGGAGAAATGGTTGCCATGGTAGCAAAGTATAAATATTTCCCCATGATTTTAAATTTTACATCTTGATTTCTAATATATCGGCGGAAACTAAATATATCTCGACACAAAAAATCTGGCGTGACAAGCACAGAATACAACTTTCGAAGGTAAGAGAAAGTGTGTGCTGTGCGACCAGTCACAGCAGATTTTCTAATACCACGTCTATAATAAAAAAAAGACTAAAAAGTTTAAAATAAAAATATAATAAAAAAACTTTGAGAAAAAAATGCTTTTATTTAAATTGAACTAAAAAGAGAGAAATAATTTAATTGTTTTTGTTAAAATTATTGAACATTTATTTCTTAAAATAAAAGCGTGGGGCGCTTCCGAGGCTCTAAGAATATACAATTCCTTTAGCTATTAATGTGCGCCCCACGCTTTTATTTTAAATAATAAATATTCAATAATTTTAACAAGAATAATTAAATTATTTCTCTTTTTTTAGTTCAATTTAAATAAAATCATTTTTTTTTTAAGTTTTTTATTATATTTTTATTCCTTCATACCTTTTAGAGCGGGCGCTGGAGGTAGTTGAGTATGCAAAATTTGAGGACCGAATTCTGACAATGGATTTGGGCTAAGAATAGCTCCCAGAATAAGGATCCGGATCTTGCCGGGCCAATTTTTGGTCCAATTTTTTTTTTTACCCCCACCCCATAGGAAATCAATGGAGTGCATGCTTAGATGATGTGAAGATTTGCAATTATGGTCAAATTCGAGTACTTAAAACCTCAAACAATGAAAAAACTGTCTTGTCAGCAACTGAGGGGATCCTCTAGAGTCCCCTGAGAAGTACTATCTTGCCACCAGTTGTGGTGGTCCCCTCCTAACCCCTTCATCTCTTTTCTCTCTCTTTGTTATAAATTTAAATATACGGCTTTAACACCATGCCAAATTGTGGGGACCGGCAATTATGTTCATAATCCACTACCTGGTATCCCAATCAATGAAAAATACTATCTTGCCGCCAGCTGCGGTGGTCCTCTCTAACCCCTTTACCTCTTTTCTCTCTCTTTGTTATAAATTTAAATATACGGGTTTAACATCATGCCAAATTGTGGGGACCGGCAATTATGTTCATAATCCACTACCTGGTATCCCAACCAATGAAAAATACTATCTTGCCGCCAACTGCGGTGGTCCCCTCTAACCCCTTCACCTCTTTTATCTCTCTCTTTGTTATAAATTTAAATATACGGCTTTAACATCATGCCAAATTGTGGGGACCGGCAATTATGTTCATAATCCACTACCTGGTATCCCAATCAATGAAAAATACTATCTTGCCGCCAACTGCGGTGGTCCCCTCTAACCCCTTCACCTCTTTTATCTCTCTCTTTGTTATAAATTTAAATATACGGCTTTAACATCATGCCAAATTGTGGGGACCGGCAATTATGTTCATAATCCACTAGCTGGTATCCCAACCAATGAAAAATACTATCTTGTCGCCAACTGAGGTGGTCCCCTTTAACCCCTTCACCTCTTTTCTCTCTCTCTGTTATAAATTTAAATATACGGCTTTAACATCATGCCAAATTGTGGGGACCAGCAATTATGTTCATAATCCACTACCTGGTATCCCAATCAATGAAAAATACTATCTTGCCGCCAACTGCGGTGGTCCCCTTTAACCCCTTCACCTCTTTTCTCTCCCTTTATTATACATTTAGATGTACTGTCTTAAAACCATGCCAAATTGTAGGGACCGGCAATTATGCTCATAATCCATTACCTCGTGCTCCAATCAATGAAAAATACTATCTTGCCGCCAGTTGTGGTGGTCCCCTCTAACCCCTTCACCTCTTTTCTCTCCCTTTATTATACATTTAGATGTACTGTCTTAAAACCATGCCAAATTGTGGGGACCGGCAATTATGCTCATAATCTACTACCTGGTGTATTTATAATAAAGGGAGATAAAAGAGGTGAAGAGGTTAGAGGGGACCACCACAACTGGTGGCAAGATAGTATTTTTCATTGATTGGAGCACCAGGTAGTGGATTATGAGCATAATTGCCGGTCCTAATTTGGCATGATGTTAAGGCCGTATATTTAAATTTATAACAGAGAGAGATAAAGACGTGAAGGGGTTAGAGGGACCACCGCAGTTGGCGGCAAGATATTATTTTTCATTGGTTGGGATACCAGCTAGTGGATTATGAACATAATTGCCGGTCCCCACAATTTGGCATGATGTTAAAGCCGTATATTTAAATTTATAACAAAGAGAGAGATAAAAGAGGTGAAGGGGTTAGAGGGACCACCGCAGTTGGCGGCAAGATAGTATTTTTCATTGGTTGGGATACCAGCTAGTGGATTATGAGCATAATTGCCGGTCCCCACAATTTGGCATGATGTTAAAGCCGTATATTTAAATTTATAACAAGAGAGAGAAAGAGATGAAGGGGTTAGAGGGGACCACCACAACTGGTGGCAAGATAGTACTTCTCAGGGGACTCTAGAGGATCCCCTCAGTTGCTGACAAGACAGTTTTTTCATTGTTTGAGGTTTTAAGTACTCGAATTTGACCATAATTGCAAATCTTCACATCATCTTAGCATGCACTCCATTGATTTCCTATGGGGTGGGGGTAAAAAAAAATTGGACCAAAAATTGGCCCGGCAAGATCCGGATCCTTATTCTGGGAGCTATTCTTAGCCCAAATCCATTGTCAGAATTCGGTCCTCAAATTTTGCATACTCAACTACCTCCAGCGCCTGGTCTATTTGACAAAAATTATAATATTATATTTTAATAAATTAATGCTCGGATGTCCCCTTTGGAAAGATTCGGCAAGAAAAGGCAGGTTATGGGAAGAATATTTGTTTAGAAGAAAAAGTACGTAAATATTTTCTCGTTAAATTAAAATATTCATTTGAATTAAAGTTTCAATGTTTACGCCTTGAAGGCAGGCAACCGAAATCTCACAAATTGAAAAATTTCGTCATTTATCCAAGTCAGATGGGCGAATTTTCTTAATAAAGTAATAAAACGGGCTTTTTGTAAAAATATATTTAAAAAATCCAATTATAATAATAATAATAATAATAAATATTTCGTTTTTACTTCCGTAACCTCAATGATAAATTTAAAGTTTAAATGGATAAAAAATTTCACTCCCTCTCTCTTAAAATTTGTTTTTGAATTCCAACAAAGAGAATATTTAGTTTTTAATATTATATATAAATCAAGAGGATTGCTTTAAGGAATTTTAATGGAACCTTCCAACCTCCTTTAATAAAAAATTACGTTGTTTATTTTTGCAATTTTTTTTTTATTCTTTAACCAATCAACACTCTATCATAGCTAGATTCATTCATTTAAATTAGGCGTCATTTAGAAATGAAGATGTCTGTCTGTCTGAGTGTTTAGTGATAGAGAGGAAATGTTTCCCTATATTAAGAAAACAAACTTCTCATTATATTTGAATCTCTTAGCTCAAATCTCTTAAATTTATTGAAATACAGTATATTGACCAGCAATTAATTTAAATAAATATGAAGCCATTTTAAATAATTTCAGATGACGGATAATTTTGAATTATGAAAAAAATAGCAAGTCTGCAAATTGAACCTTCTCCTTTTTCAGAATCAATATTTCAAGCGATTAATCTACGAGATTTTTATTATAATTTCAGTTTATATTGTAATTAGAGTATGATTTAGAATCATGAAGTTATTATAATTAAAGCGAAAGCTTGGACCGCTTGTCTGCCTACCCACGAAAATAATGATTTGCACCGTTGTACACAGTTTCGGTCATTCAATGAGACCATCATCAGGCCTGGAATATATATTGTATTGCAATCAATCGTTGGCAAATAAAATTTCTGAAAAATAATTGGTTCAAATTATTATAAAAACCTGCGAATTTCAAAGTAAACCTTCAAGAATTGGGTAACAATAAATAAGTTTAAATTCTGAATTAATTTCATGCATATAGCACCGTAGCCTATCATAATTTTACACTGAAACATTTAAGATAGCACTCTTGAGTTAATTGAACTAACAAGTAAGACTAAATTTTATGGCAAAATAATAAGAATTAATGGTCAACGTGTTAATAAATGAAGGATGGTTAGAGGCAAGCGATAAAACAAAAAAGTTCCATTGTTTTTTTTTTTTTAAGGTTTATATTATATTAAACCTTTGGAACTCATCTTCAGGAGAAAAATTAAAATCACTGTTGACACATAATTAGAATTTCCATATAAACATCTCAGTAAGAAATTTTAAGTCCTTAACAGTGCTTTCTGATTTATTATTTATACCTACAGTATGTTGGCCAAGTAATTTTAAAGACTTTTCTTTTTGAAATTCCTAATTTTCAAACCTTTCCCTTTTTCGGTGTATAACAAAATAAAAAAAGAAGATATTTTTAAAATATTAATCACAAAAGTTCAACTTGATGATTTCAAGAGATGGACTATTAACGTTAAGACATTTCTAAAAGTGTATTTTCTCTCTTTCTTTCTCTTAAGAGGGAGGAAGGAATAATTTTTTTTTTTTTATTTTAATTATTCATTCGCTTATCTTAGAATTTGAATTTGTAATCTGTTTAATCTCCTTCCAGGCCACTTCCTCTTAACGAAAAAATGGCCATTTCTGCGAACCCTTTCCGGAATGACTAATTTCTCTGTCTGTCTTTTAGTCTCCCGATTTTTTTATTTTTTTTAATCTATTTTTTAAGAGATTTGTTATGATAACCTTGAGATAGAGAGGGCTACCGAAAACCATATGTCGCTATCCTTTTTGGTCTATTTAAAAAAAAACTCAAATTGGGTGGAATAAAAAATTCCGACACTCGCACCCTCATAAAAAAAGGGATCTGTTTTTAGCAGAAAGAGACGTGCCATTTGAGCCTCAATAAAAAAAAAGAGGAACTTTCATTAATTATTTCAGAGGTGAAAATCATCGATTAGTCAGTCCTAAATGGAGAGAGCTTTCAACTGCGGTATAAACATTTTTATCTTCCCGTTGAAAAATATGTAAAATAAATCACTTTTTATGATATATTTATGAAAAAATTTGTCTAAAATCTAATAAATATTTGTTATTTAATCCTTAAATAGGATTCAAATGGCAGAACTATTTCTGGAAGACAATTTTTTTACTTTCTCTTAGCCTATATATGAAATATATAGAGAGAGAAAGTATTGCGATCATGTCAAAAATTCGATGTCGAGATTTTGATGGATATACATGTTTTGAGGTCCCCTGAGTCCAAAAAAGTGGGTCCCGCAAATTGGTCTGTGCGTGTGTGTGTGCGTGTGTGCGTGTGTGCGTGTGTGTGGACAGATTTTTAGCATGAAGGAATTGAGCTACCGGATTGAAATTTTATATTTAACTTAGGTACCTTCCCACACGCTCAAAATAAGCTTTTGAACAAAATCGGCCAAAAAGTACTAGTACTTTACTGATGTACTTTTTCAGTTTTTTTCGATTTTCTCAAAATTCCCTCCAAGGATTTTTTTAAAATTCAAAAATCAATTATTTTTTAGATGCTCTTTAAAATGTATATTCTCATTTTGCCGTTGAAATCTTCTGAAGACCACTTTACTCTTGTTCTTCATAGGAAAGATAGAAATGGTTGCCATGGTAACGGAATTTAAATCTTTTTCTTTTTATTAGATTAAAAATCAATTATTATTTAAATTCCCATTTATTTTTATTTTATTTGTGTCTTTAATTGCTTAGGAGAAAACATATATGTCTCTCTCTCTCTCACTTGCAAACATTATCGCCTGTCTCTCTACTCTTTTTAAATTCCCTTTCCACCTTATCTTCGCATAGAAACAATGTTAATTTCCTATAGGGATTTGTATGTTAATTTCGATTCAAAAGGGGGTCCCCTTTAGAACTTTTTAGGCATTTAAAATTTTTTTTTCCAATTCTTATGAAATTTTGTATTTATTTACGATTCTATATTGTGTATAAAATGTCCAAATATGAGATTAAAATTTTGAAAAATAACCATAGTTTATTTGAAGCAGTCAACATTTAAAATCCAAGTTTGAAACTAAGGTGCTATCGGAAACTAAATATATCTCGACACAAAAAATCTGGTGTGACCAGCACAGTGCGCAACTTTCTCTTACCGAAGGGTAAGAGAAAGTCAAGGCTAATAGATGACAAGGTTGTCTCATACGGCTCGGCCAATCAGAGCGAAGGCGGGAAATCGTCATCAAGAAGCCCAAATTTGAATTCTTATTTAATATATAGTATTTATCTCTCTCTGGCTTTTTACGATTTATATTTAAAAGTTGTTCATTTTAATTTTCTTTCATCATTTTTGATAGTTGAATATAAATTTTAAATTGAAATATTTAATTATTCCTTTTACTTTCTCTTACCTATATAACAATATTATATAAGTAGAAAGTATTTTTTTCCGAATTGTCTTCATTTTTGTTTTACTTTCTATTACCGTATTTAATTAATATATTTAAAAAAAAATTATTATTTTCTCTAGTACTGAAAAAAAACATTAAATAATATTTCAAAAAAATAAAAATGGAACATATTTTAAATAAAATAAATAAATTTATTACGACCCGCTTAGAGGCACCAGTCCCCGGTGGCTAGGTCCAACAAACACAATACAAATTTAAATATAATAACAAATACAACAAAACAAAAGGAAAAAAATAGAAATGTATAGTAAACGTCGCATTAGCCATCCCGACATTCGCCTTAAGTTGTTAAGGAAAACCTGGCCAAAAACCTTAACAAAGATGGTATGACCTCTCTACCTAAACTATTTCATAAGAAATAAATATTAATAGAATAATAGACAGGAAGAGAGAATGTCAGCCAAACAGGACAGCCCCTATCGAATAAAAATCCTGTCAATCCAGAAGGCGTTTCGGTTTTAATTAAATAAAGCCATCATCAGTTCTCAAGAGATTATTGTCTGTGCAAATGTTATATTTTTTAATAATTTTGTATATGTTTAAATAACACTCTCTGCATCCCAACCTTGAGCCAATAATCTCTTGAGAACTGATGATGGCTTTATTTAATTAAAACCGAAACGCCTTCTGGATTGAGATTTTTATTCGATAGGGGCTGTCCTGTTTGGCTGACATTCTCTCTTCCTGTCTATTATTCTATTAATATTTATTTCTTATGAAATAGTTTTCTTCTTTTTTTAAGATTTTTTCTTCCTTCGTCAGAAAGTTTTCTTTTCATTAAAGAAATTCTATTACTTAACTACTCTTTGAGAATTAAAAAATTTTATTCTAAGTAAAACTCTTAATTTAACTAATGATTTTTCTAAAATTATAGGAATTTCTGGGCATTTTTTAAATACATATTTAGTTATTTTATTTACTATGTTATTTTCTTTTTTTAAACTGCCTTTGTTATATTTTTTTCTTCATCTATTTTATCTTCTTCATCTTTTTCTGTCTGTGAAATATTTGTTTGTAGACTTGAAGTTTCAGAAACCTTCTTCATTAAATCTTCCAATATTTCTTTTTCTTCCTTTCTTTTATCTCGGGCCAATCGAGCTGATTCTTCAGGAGTTGGAACATCACAGGGTTTTAAAAATAACGATGGAACAGCTGAAAAAATTGATATATTAATAATAAATAAGATATTACTAAAATAAAAAGTAAAATTAGAATCTCAGTGGACATGGGTATAGCCTATAGTGAAAAAAGCCTTGTATATATATAGAGTATTTTTTACCTACCTGTTGGCTTTAATTGAATTTTGGGAGGTAAATTCATAATTTTCGCTCGCATGTCTTCTTGAAAATCAGATTTTGCACGTTGCAAATTCTTCCCGTTTTTGGATTTACACTATCTTTTCGATAACATCTTCTAATCCATTCTTTTCGTAGGCTATCATCTTTTGGAAATGGAAAAACATTAATTTTTCTTCTCCTTCCTTTTGTTTATAAAAAGAATTTTTACAAATTGCAACTGAGCAAATTGTTCCAGGCATCTAAAAGAATGATTAGAATCAAATATATATTTTAAATAATTGATTTAGTATTTCATTAATTACCTTGAATGCATGTAAAGAAAGCGCCACAAACACACAAATGAAAAGTTGATTGAAAAAGATGAAAAAACAGCCTAAATCGAATATTTTGAAAAAGGTTATGATTAGAATCAAATATATATTTTTTAACTATTTGATTTAACATTCAATTAATTACCTCCAATATAAGCAAAAATGATAAAACAATGTCCAAATCGATTTATTAAAGCACGTGTAATGTTAAGAACAAAATATCAAATAGCTATATGCACTCAGAACGTTTGTCACTAGGGAATCTTGGACTCGAGTGACGTCATCTGCCAAAACCCCCCACCATTTTCCACTCCGTATGAGACAACCTTGTCTTTCTACTAACCTTGAGAGAAAGTTGTGTGCTGTGCGCCAGTCACACCAGATTTTTTTATTCAAAGCATTTAAAAATAAATCTTCATAATCAATGTTCGCTTACTTAGGGAGTTGTTTCAAGTCATCATTTACCAAATTCTTTTAAATCATTTTTTTAATTATATCCCATTTATCACTCATGTGAATGAATGTGTGTGCTTGGATTTTTCCTTCTATTTTTCTTTCTTCCATTCAATTGAGAAATAGATCTTCTCGAAATTCTCATTAGTAGACATTCAATTTATTGCCACTAAAATTAGTCTTAAATAAACATGCAACTAAGCTGTTTACATGTGAAATTGTCTATCGTAAAAATAAGTATCCGGCGAAAACCAAAAAAATCATAAATTATTTTTTTAAATTTCCTATTCAAATTACATTTTTTTTTAATATGATAAAATAATCATCATAATAAAGAAAATATTTCAATTTTTTTTTAAATTTGTCATGTTTAACATTTTAAATAAACCAATTAGTCTTGCGGTAAAGATGACAGATTAACAAATTATAACATTAACAAAAATGAAAATAACATTAAATAAATATTTAGAAGACATAATAATTATTTCCAAGTTTTTTTATAAATATATTATATCAAAATTAATTTTAGCAGTGGGAAAAGAGAAACCAAAACACATTGGTTAAATAAAAAATCTGGTGTGACTGGCGCACAGCACACAACTTTCTCTTACCTTCGGTAATCGAAAGTTGTGTTCTGTGCTTGTCACACCAGATTTTTTGTGTCGACATGTATTTAGTTCCCGGCAGTAGGGAATATTTGAATTCAGATGTAAAATTTATAAGTATGGGAAAATATTTATATTTTGTTACCATGGCAACCATTTCTCCTATCTTTTCTATGGAGTGCAAGAGTAAAGTGGTCTTCAAACAATTTTGAGGGCAAAACGAGAATATACATTTGAAAGAGCATCTAAAAAATAATTGATTTTTGAATTTTAATCAAAATCGTTAGAGCGAATTTTGAGAAAATCGAAAAAAACTGAAAAAGTACATCACTAAAGTACTAGTACTCTTTGGCCGATTTTGATTAAAAGCTTATTTTTCCGGTCCCGGGAGGTGTTTAACTTAAATATAAAATTTCAACCTCCTAGCTCAATTGCTTCATGCTTAAAATTGAACACACACACACCCACCCACACACACACCCACCCACACACACACACACACAGACAGACCATGTCGCGAAAACCACTTTTTTGAATTCAGGGGACCTCAAAACGTGAAGATCCATCAAAATCTCGACATCGAATTTTTGACATGAAACCAATACTTTCTCTCTATATATATATTACATATATACATAGGTAAGAGAAAGTAAAAGTTCCGGGATGACCGAGCTGGGGGCTCGGTGGTTTTTTCTTTTGATAAAATTGGAAAAAATTAAAAATGTACATCAGCATAATACTCAAAGTCTCCCAAAGACAAGACCTAGCTTATTACTTTCTCTTACCTATGTATATATGTAATATATATATAGAGAGAAAGTATTGGATTCATGTCAAAAATTCGATGTCGAGATTTTGATGGATCTTCACGTTTTTGAGGTCCCCTGAATCCAAAAAAGTGGTTTTCGCGACATGGTCTGTCTGTGTGTGTGTGTGGGTGGGTGGGTGTGTGTGTGGGTGGGTGTGTGTGTGTTCAATTTTAAGCATGAAGCAATTGAGCTAGGAGGTTGAAATTTTATATTTAAGTTAAACACCTCCCGGGACCGGAAAAAATAAGCTTTTAATCAAAATCGGCCAAAGAGTACTAGTACTTTAGTGATGTACTTTTTCAGTTTTTTTCGATTTTCTCAAAATTCGCTCTAACGATTTTGATTAAAATTCAAAAATCAATTATTTTTTAGATGCTCTTTCAAATGTATATTCTCGTTTTGCCCTCAAAATTGTTTGAAGACCACTTTACTCTTGCACTCCATAGAAAAGATAGGAGAAATGGTTGCCATGGTAACAAAATATAAATATTTTCCCATACTTATAAATTTTACATCTGAATTCAAATATTCCCTACTGCCGGGAACTAAATACATGTCGACACAAAAAATCTGGTGTGACAAGCACAGAACACAACTTTCGATTACCGAAGGTAAGAGAAAGTTGTGTGCTGTGCGCCAGTCACACCAGATTTTTTATTTAACCAATGTGTTTTGGTTTCTCTTTTCCCACTGCTAAAATTAATTTTGATATAATATATTTATAAAAAAACTTGGAAATAATTATTATGTCTTCTAAATATTTATTTAATGTTATTTTCATTTTTGTTAATGTTATAATTTGTTAATCTGTCATCTTTACCGCAAGACTAATTGGTTTATTTAAAATGTTAAACATGACAAATTTAAAAAAAAATTGAAATATTTTCTTTATTATGATGATTATTTTATCATATTAAAAAAAAAATGTAATTTGAATAGGAAATTTAAAAAAAATAATTTATGATTTTTTTTGGTTTTCGCCGGATACTTATTTTTACGATAGACAATTTCACATGTAAACAGCTTAGTTGCATGTTTATTTAAGACTAATTTTAGTGGCAATAAATTGAATGTCTACTAATGAGAATTTCGAGAAGATCTATTTCTCAATTGAATGGAAGAAAGAAAAATAGAAGGAAAAATCCAAGCACACACATTCATTCACATGAGTGATAAATGGGATATAATTAAAAAAATGATTTAAAAGAATTTGGTAAATGATGACTTGAAACAACTCCCTAAGTAAGCGAACATTGATTATGAAGATTTATTTTTAAATGCTTTGAATAAAAAAATCTGGTGTGACTGGCGCACAGCACACAACTTTCTCTTACCCTTCGGTAAGAGAAAGTTGCGCACTGTGCTGGTCACACCAGATTTTTTGTGTCGAGATATATTTAGTTTCCGATAGCACCTTAGTTTCAAACTTGGATTTTAAATGTTGACTGCTTCAAATAAACTATGGTTATTTTTCAAAATTTTAATCTCATATTTGGACATTTTATACACAATATAGAATCGTAAATAAATACAAAATTTCATAAGAATTGGAAAAAAAAATTTTAAATGCCTAAAAAGTTCTAAAGGGGACCCCTTTTGAATCGAAATTAACATACAAATCCCTATAGGAAATTAACATTGTTTCTATTAGCATAATACTCAAAGTCTCCCAAAGACAAGACCTAGCTTATTACTTTCTCTTACCTATGTATATATGTAATATATATAGAGAGAAAAGTATTGGATTCATGTCAAAAATTCGATGTCGAGATTTTGACTGGTTCTTCATGTTTTGAGGTCCCCTGAATCCAAAAAAGTGGTTTTCGCGACATGGTCTGTCTGTGTGTGTGTGGGTGGGTGGGTGGGTGTGTGTGTGTTCAATTTTAAGCATGAAGGAATTGAGCTACGAGGTTGAAATTTTATATTTAAGTTAAACACCCCCCGGGACCTGAAAAATAAGCTTTTAATCAAAATCGGCCAAAGAGTACTAGCACTTTACTGATGTACTTTTTCAGTTTTTTTCGATTTTCTCAAAATTTGCTCCAACGATTTTTTTTAAAATTCAAAAATCAATTATTTTTTAGATGCTCTTTCAAATGTATATTCTCATTTTGCAATTGAAATCTTCTGAAGACCACTTTACTCTTGTATTTCATAGGGAAGATAGGAGAAATGGTTGCCATGGTAACAAAATATAAATATTTTCCCATACTTATAAATTTTACATCTGAATTCATATGTTCCGTACTGTCATGTCGGGAACTAAATATATGTCGACACAAAAAATCTGGTGTGACAAGCACAGAACACAACTTTCGATTACCGAAGGTAAGAGAAAGTTGTGTGCTGTGCGCCAGTCACACCAGATTTTTTTCATATTGGTACCGGAAATAGTAGATATATTTAAATTTTGAAATAAATCAGAGCGAATCTGAAAAAATTGAAATAACTAAAACAGTACATCAGTAAATTACTAGTACTCGAGGCTTCTCAAAGACGAGATTAAACGAAGTTTGTTTTTGCTTTTTGAAGTCGTTGCTGTGATGTGATTATAATGGAGAATTGGAGATATCAGCTAAATTGGGATATCTACCAGAATAAGACGTTTCGACCTGAATTTATTTGGCCATCTTCAGTTATTGGGAAATTTACACATAATGCAAGTGCACATGTGATCAAAACAGGACTCGTCAATAATAAAATTTATTTGCTTCATACAAAATTATATGACTCCCATCAGGGACGCCGGAACGAATTTGAATCAGGGAGAAGCAAAAAATTTTTTTTTAGAAAATTAAAATAATTTAATATTTTTAAATAGTATAAAACAAAAACAAATCTACTATAAAACTTTAAAAATTTTAAATAAAATCACAATTTTGATAAAATTAAAATTTTAAAAAATTTGCTAGTGATTTTATCAAACATTTTTGGAAAAAATTTGGAAAAAAATGAATTTCTTACTCTTTTAATTTTTTTTAATTGAGAATATTTTTCAAAAGTAAAAATATATCATTTTTAAAAATAAATGAAATAAAAGACATTTTGCCCCCCTCTGCACCCCCTTAGGATGCCAGGGGGTGGCAATGTACCCTTGCGCCCCCCCCCCCCAGTTCCAGCGCCTATGGCCCCCCTGCCCAAGCTCATAATTGTATAAATTATCAAAAGAATTTTAGATTATATCTAAATTATCTCTGAGCTTGGGTGATTCGATGCCAAAAAAGACTTTAAATGAAATAAAAAAAAATAATAAATTGACTACGGTACCAATCAATTAAAATAAGAAGGAAATGGCCTCAGATGCCGAGAGGTTATTTCAACTCTAAATTTAATAAATCATATTCTTCTTCTTCTTCTAATAAGCTTAAAGAATGCAAATAAATTCCGGGAAATAGAATTTTTGATAATAATTAAAAAACCTTTATTCGAAAATATCCATCATAAAATTGACATTTATCATGAATAGAGGCAAAAGAAAAAGAGAGAACAAATAAATCGGATGGAAATATCAATTTTTTTATAAATATTTTCTCATGATCAAATTACTTTATCTCCTCTTGTTTAATTTGAGCTTACTTTTTTTTTTTTTAAATTACGCTTTGAAAAATGTTTTATTGACTTTTCATTATTACAAAAAAGAAGGGATGAAAATAAAATGAAAAGCCGGAAAAAAAAACATGTGATTTGAAAAAATATTTTAATATTTAGGTCTTCAGTTAGATTAGCTAAACAATAAGGGTCAAATAAATTATAGAAAAAATTGTACAACAGACAATACAAAATATACAAAAACCACATCACTTATGAATCAGGGGGAATCTATATTTACTAAAAAAAATTTAATTTGAAAAATGTATTACTTTGAAAAGGAACTGAAACTAATTATTTATCAAAAGCCACTCAAAATGATTAAAGCGTGCCCTCGGGGCTTGGTGTAGGGGTTAGCGTGCCAACCTAGTATACCAAACGTCGCGGGTTCGGACCCCAGGCAGTCCGATGATTTTATTTAAGCCAATTGGATACCAAATGGCTTAAATAAGAATGCCTGAACCCCATATATGTATATTAAATCAATAACGGTTATCGTAAATGTCTTAAATGGCCTAAGTTGCCGAAAAGACAGTGTGAATGTGTGTGTGTGTGAGTGAGAAAAGTGTGAATGTTTTTTGTAAAAAAAAAAAATGATTAAAGCGAACTTTTAAATAATTAAGAAATTGATACGAATGTTGCCTATCTTCCAGGAATGATTAATTAATGCTGTGAGTGGAAAAAAAATCAAATATCTCTTTATTTTAGAATGTGCCAAATATGCTATAGTAATAAATAAATGTGATATAAACTCTCGTACTTTTAGTAATGCCGAAATAGGCCTACTTATATTATTACACCAGTAATTGAAACATATCACCTAATATTAGTTAAATTAATATTAACATATTTTTACTTTCTCTTACCCTATATATATGAAATAAATAGAGAGAAAGTATTGTGATCATGTCAAAAATTCGATGTCGAGATTTTGATGGATATAGCCCTCGGGTTTTGAGGTCCCCTGAGTCCAAAAAAGTGGGTTCCGCAAATTGGTTTGTCTGTGTGTCTGTGTGTAACGGTTTTAAGCATGAAGGAATTGAGATACTGGATTGAAATTTTATATTTAAATTAGGTACCCGTCCGGATAAGCAAAATAAACTTTTGAACAAAATCGGCCAAAGAGTACTAATACTTTACTGATGTACTTTTTCAGTTTTTTCGATCTTCTCGAAATTCGCTCCAACGATTTTGTTAAAAATTCGTAAATAAATTATTTTTTAGATGCTCTTGGTCCCATGTGGAACTTTTTACAGATTTAAAAAAAAAAATTTCCAATTCTAATGAAATTTTGTATTTATTTAGGATTCTCTAATGTATGTATATAAAATATCCAAATATGAGATAAAAATTCTGATTTTAATTTCAAGCAGTCAATATTTAAAATGAAAGTTTGGAACAAAGTGCTATGAGAGATTAAATATATCCAGGAACAGGTAGATGAAGGCAGCCAGCAAAGAACAAAAACTCGTCGTCCTGAAGATGGGAGCGACGAGTTCCCGAAACGTCGACGATATTTAAATAAAGTTTTTGTTCTTTGCTGGCTGCCTTCATCTATCTGTTCCTGTTTATTATCACTCAGCCATTTATTTCTTTTCAGATTAAATATATCTCTAACCAAAAAATCTGATGCGATCAGTCACACCAGATTTTTAAATAAATAAAAATCTTATGATTTTTTAAAAAATAATTATTTAATTAAAAGAATTAACGATTCAAAAAATAACAGTTTACAAAAGGAGTGAGAGTCCAATTTGAGCCCGCATGATTCCTGGATTGAACTCTAATTAAATAATGAAAAAAAATTTAATTTAGGATACTTAAAAAAAAAAATTCTCATAATTAAGAGAAGGAATTTTATTGATATTTTAATCCCAATGAAAAAAAAAATAGTACGAGAGGAAAGGAAAATCCATCTTAAATAAATGAACAATTAAAGGACTCGTAAAGAACTTTTATTTGATTGGAGAGAAGGAGTTGAGATAAACATCTCTCTCCCTCCCCCCCCCCTCTCTTGCTTCTTTCCTCTCCTCTAATCGAATTCTCGTTGCGCGAAAAACGCCATCCATAAAAATAAAGAAAATCCCTAAAACGAGGATTGAATGTCTCATTTCTTTCACTAGCCCTCCGAACTTTTATCCCCTATTATTGAATTAAATTCAAGTTAATTATCGATGGGACGAACTTTAAAATACACCTCAACAATTAATTAATGAGGAGAAAAACGAATACGCAAATCTTTTGTTTAAAAATATTTAAAATAATAAATATTTTGAGTAATATGCTTTCTAATAAAGAGTAAAAATAAAATACCTGGTTTAGAAGGAGAAGAGATTAGTCGACATTTACCTGAAACAAAAGAAATTATTTTTAATTATCCAATATATATTTTCCCAATGGCTGCATGTTAAAGGGACAAATAAAAAAAATAATAATTTTATTAGAATTCCAATAAAATATATTTATTTCTCAGTTTCTCAAAAAATAATATAATTGTAAATGTGAGTCAAATAAAAAAGATCAATTCTACATTATAAAAATATATGGTGTGACTGAGCACACAGAACACATATCTACTGTTTATTATATGGAGATATTTATCATTTGTTACCATGGCAATTGCCTTTCCTATGGATTACAGACCTTAAATAAATTAGAAAAAAGGTCATCAAAAACTATTTAAACAGCATCAAAAAAATTAATGATTTATGAATTTTAGTCAAAATTCTTACAGTTAGATCCAATTTTGAGAATCGAAAAAATATACACCAATAAAGATGGGCCGATTTTTTTTTTTAATCTTCGAGAAGAGTACGATATGTGTTCTTAGATGGACTATAATATTAGAGCATCGAGTTTTTTCGTTTTTGTGTTATTTTGTTAACCCATAGGTCTATATTTTAACAATAGATCTTCATAGGATATTTAAATATTTGTACATTCAATTTGATAAATTTCATGTAAAATATGTGGCTGAAGCCTACGGCGGCAAATTTTTAAAGACGGCAGGGAGAACGGTTTCTAAAGTGGCTCAAAAATGGGCCAAAATCTTACCCTACTGACAATAGGCAGGGGACTTTGGCTTAGGCTAAAGAGAGAATTGATTCGAACTATTTAAATACATGTAAATCAAATATATTTTATGTTTTACGTACGGGCCCGAAATAAAGATTTTCCATAGAGTCCAAAAGAATTTAAATCCGCCTCTGAAAATAGGAAATTTTCCTAGCACATACTTTGGATTAAAATTCAAGTTAAGAAAGGCTCATTTTTGGTTCTATAGCACATACTTTCCACAATCAAGTGAAAAGAAACAAGAAAACTAAATTCCGAGTCGTATACAATCACGATGAGCCGTAGATTTTATACAGGACTATAAAAAAACATTTGAATTCTGGTAAAAAAAAAAATTGATTTTCTCTATTTAAAGATTAAATTGAAAAAGAATTTCTTTCTCTTTTCCTTTCAAAAAAAAAAAAAAAAAACAAATGTTGAAAAGAATTTTTTTTTAGATTCCCTTTTCTCTCTCTCTTTGAAATAATTAATTTCCAAAACGTTTTCAAATATTCATTCTCAGATTCGTTTTTCACTCTATTGATTCAATTATTTGTGTGCTTTAGATGGAAATAATTGGAACTTAAAATAAACGCGAGATTAATGATTTATTCTCAAATAGAAGCCCACAAAATATCAGAGATATCATAACATTTAAATTTCTAATAGGCTTAAATGGTTAATATCAAAAGATATTTTAGGTTGAGTAATAATAAGTTGGGGAGAAAATGAAAATCGACTCTAAAATTAATTTCCTGTTTAAATATTCAATGATATGGTTAAAGAGTTATAAGGGCCGTTTGGTTATAATATACTCGAAATTGAATTATCTTATATTTTAATATATATATATATATATATATATATATATATATATATATATATATATAATAATCGTATATATAAATTTCAAAAATAACTCGTTCTAATAGTAAAAGCAAATTTACTGATGCATAAAATATTGTAAATATTGATATTTTAATTTTTAAGATTCTATAATACATAGACATAATTTATATTTTCATTAATTATGAGCCATTTTAATAATCAACTTTAGCTCTTTAACTTTAAAGAAAGACTTTAAATTTTGGTTTTCATTGATTCACATTAGTCCTTTAACTTTATTTGAAAAGAAAGTCAGCCTGAATTTCATTTAGGTGACTTAAAGTCAACTTCAACCTCAAATTTTCTAACCTTTTCTGCCATTTGCAATAGGAATCTACCATAGATTGCAAACAACCAATTTTAAGACAAGGAATTAAATTTTTTTTTTTATTAAAAAAAATATTTTTAGGTTAACTTGTAGTTTCTTTCTGCTGTTTTGAGCAGGATGGGCGCTCGAGAGGAGAATTGTTTAATTAAAAGACAATTCTTTTTCAGAGACTTGTTCATTTTATGAACGGATGCATCGGATCCCTTTTCGTTCGGACCATTGATATTTTCAATTTATTTCTCTTGAAAAATGGATTCTTCAACTTTTTTTACTTTCTCGTATAGAGAAAGTTATGTAAACGTAAAAAAATTCGACTTCGAGATTTTGATGTTTCTCCACGTTTTAGACCTCCCTGAGTCCAAAAAAACCATTTTTGGCATTATGTCTGTGTGTGTGTGTGTGTGTGTGTGTGTGTCCGTGTGTGTAAACACGATTGCTTAAAAACCAAAGCAGCTAGATCGATGAAATTTGGTATATGCTCCTTACACTAAAATTGTAGATTTCTATCAACTTTTGGAGTAAATACGTCACTTGGAAGTAGTACTTTACTTAAAAAGTTTTTTCAAAAATTTTGAAATTTTCAATTTTTTTTGTTATATTATGATAAAATACTCAATTTTAAAAAGTTTTTATTCTTTGACATTTTTACGAAAACTGAATAGTTTTTGAAATAATCACAGAAGAAATAGAAAATATTCGTTAATTTTGATAAAAAATCAAAACAAAATCATACAGGTGTCATTAAAAAAGGGTAAATATAAACAAATGAATTTGTGAAACAAATGAATATGTTTATATTTATCCTTTTTTTAATGACACCTGTATGATTTTGTTTTGATTTTTTATCAAAATTAACGAATATTTTCTATTTCTTCTGTGATTATTTCAAAAACTATTCAGTTTTCGTAAAAATGTCAAAGAATAAAAACTTTTTAAAATTGAGTATTTTATCATAATATAACAAAAAAATTGAAAATTTCAAAATTTTTGAAAAAACTTTTTAAGTAAAGTACTACTTCCAAGTGACGTATTTACTCCAAAAGTTGATAGAAATCTACAATTTTAGTGTAAGGAGCATATACCAAATTTCATCGATCTAGCTGCTTTGGTTTTTAAGCAATCGTGTTCACACACACACCCAGACGTAATTCCAAAAGAATATACGAGAAAGTCCCGGGGAAGTCAATCCCCATATTTTTTTTCTCACTCACACTCGCACATACATCCACACATTCTTTTCGGTAACTCTGACCATACAACATGGAGTGATAACTGTTATTTGAATATATATGTATGTATTGGGGTGGGGGGGGCATCTTTTGGTATCCAAATGGCTTAAATAAAATCATTAGACTACCTGGGGTCCGAACTCGCGACCCTTGGTATACAAGGCAGGCGCGCTACCAACTACACCGTGCCCGAGGGCGATTCGTCAACTTGAAGTTGTGAAGATGAAATTATTGTGTGAAATATGATTCATTGATAGGAGTAGTAGCTGAATGTATAATTAATAATGAAGAGAACAAGGCAGCCGAAACCAAATAAATAAAAAATATTCTTTTTCCGTTTTATTTAATACAAATGTCAAGATTTCGGCCTATTCTTCCGGCCTTTATCATTCCTTAAAATATAATGAAATAAAATAAAAAAAAAAAAAAAAAAAAAAACTAGAGAAGAATAGAAATAAAATTGAATCCCCGACCATTAGTTTCAAACTAATTGATTCACGATTGTTTGTACCAGAAATAAAGACATTTTTGGCATTGATCGGGGTTTATTTTTTGCTAGCTAAATTTTTTCTATTAATTACCAAATAAATAATAAACTAAGATTAATGCCAAAATGTCTTTAGTTTCAAGTTTGCATTTAATAATAAATATTTCACGTCTAATTTGAAATCTAATTTATCAACTGGCGTAGAATTTTTACATTTGATAATATTTACATATTATGTTAAAATTCTTCTTCATTTATGAAATTATTTTTACTTATTCAAGGGGTATTTTAATTTTTTTTTTTTTTTTGCGGACATTTTGAGAATACAAATATCAATGGCCGTGATTAGCTGCAATCAGGCTACATTCCTATTATATTTACTAGTCAGAGGTGCCAACTTCTATCAATTTTTAAGAATATAAGCTTTAGTTAAGTTAGATATATTATGAAAACGGTTCACTTTAAATTTAATTTAATGTTAAAAGTGACGTTGATTATGAAATCTTGTTAATTTTCACTCTTTTAAACACTTGATGTTCACTTTACAATTTTGAATAAAAATAATTAATACATTTTATTTCTACTTTTTCTACTATTTTTATAAAGTGGTTTGTTCATTGTTGAAGAGAGGGAGAGGGGAGGAGGGGGGAGTTTATAAGCGCTAACAAGCCTTTAGCTCACAGGCGCCTGATATCATTGCAACGCCTGCCTCTGTTTAGAAGAGATTATTTCTATAATATGTTGTATTAACTATCATCTCTCTCTCTCTACCTGAATCGATATCTCTATCCATTTTGAAAATTATTATTACCGTATTAACTAACATAAGATAAGAATTAAATTATTATTAAAGAGTAAACCAACTGACTAATCGGTTAATGAACCAACTAATTCCTTATGCAAAATAAAGTGAAATTTGATAATTTTCATCCTTTTGTCGATTTTTTTGTTCTTCCGAACCCACACCCTGGGTGGGGTGTCAGTCTTCTGTTCCTAAGAACAATGGACCCCGATGAGTCACCGGACTCGAAATTCCCAACTGGCTCCCACATGGCCGCCGCCATCTTCATATATTCGAATTAATATTTAAATAAATAATCAAGTGTCTATCTATCTCTATCTCTCTTTTCCTCTCTCGGGGGCAATGGACCAGGATTTATGGCCTTTCAGGAGATGTCCGATTGAAATTCAATCAGCAGGTTAAAAGGGTTCGCCCTCGGGTGCTGGGATGCCCCATGCATTAATGACTTTATTAAAATTAAGATGGCTTGATTAAATTAAACAAATTGAAATTATAGAAAGCAGAGGTCTAATGGAGATTGATGAAAAAATTATTCTGACGCCACCCGTAAGTTAAATTTTATTGAGTATTTTGGGCTCGGAATTTAAATTATTAATAATTCTCTGTAAATAGTAGCGTTGACTGTTTGGAAACAAGTTTGATGTTTGCCTTTTACTTCTTTCTTAAAATAGTAGCGAATTTACTGTGGAGGGGTTAAAGGACAGATGCCTTTTTCCTACTATGCAAAAAAGAGAATAAAAAAAAATTGTATTAAAATCTAATGAAAATATGGGCGATAAAATTGTCTCATATCCGAACATTTTCCTCAGGTGATTGTTCAACTCATTCAGTTGATTTTATTTAGGTTGTCGCAATATATTTTTTAAAGTAGCTCTATATTCCATGGGGAAAATTAGTCAGTTTGCACTATCCCCGAAATAGCCAAATATTATAAGATCGAGACCCACCGAAAAGTTTTTAGGTCATAAAATGGAGGCTCAATCAATGTAAAAATAATTTAATTTTTTTTTAATTTGAATTTTACTTTTAGGCTGCAGAAGACATTTAGGTTTTATTATGTACAATATTTATTAATAAATATAATTAATATCAATGGCTACCTAGGGACGATTCACACGCTTGTTTCAAAAGGCCACCCAGCCATGCTTTGGAGTTGCTTAACAACAACACGAATGATTTTCCAGTATAAATAATCCCATTTTCTCACAACTTTTCATTATTAAAAAAAAATATATATCTTCAGCTGTCTTCTTCTTCTTCTTCTCTCCTCAACTTGTCCCGCGATGCGGGGTCGGCGGACTTCTTATCTTCCAAACCTATCATAGATTTTTACGACCGGAGGAAATAGGACAGGCCGGCCTGTCGTACGGTCTGACGCCTGTTGAAAAGAGGAAGGAAGATACAGACATTTAAAGAACTGAAGGACTGCCTGTCCCAGCTCGGGCAGCTCGTGGTCGCCATCCACGTACCCACAAGATGTGGGTCCCTGAGCAATGCTGTCTAATTTAATGTATAACCTAATAATTATTATTTTATTAACTTTTTTTTATCAATTTCCGTTTTTATAATTTCTAAATAACAACTCAAAATTAATGTTCATATTATATTTCGAGAAAGAGAGAGAGAGAGAGAGAATTTATTTCCTTTATTGATAAAAAAATTTCCATAATATATTAATATTTTTATGAAATTGTTTAATAGTATAGGATGTTTTTCTTCTTAGTTTCTGATAAAGATTATCTTAAAAGATTTATTAAATTAAATTTATCTACAATATTGGTTTTTTTAGAAACTATCAAAATAAAAAATTTAAATACTAAATTATTAATATAGGTATAATACACCCAAGGAGTGGATAAAAACTTTCCCCATTCATCCTCAAATTTTTGTGCATTGTCTCAATGCGTCTTCCCTTTTGTTTATAACTTAATTGGTTGCCAATCAGTGGCGTCATTTCTTTCTCTTTTGCTTATTAAGGTGGATGTATTTATATTTTTTTTTTTTTTTTTTTTTAAACATTCACACTTTTTTTCTCATTCACACTCACAATCACACACGCATTCACACAGTCTTTTCGGCAACTTAGGCCATTTAAGACTTTAAACGATATCCGTTATTTATAATTAAACATATTGGGGTCCAGGCATTCTTATATAAGCCATTTGGTATCCAAATGCCTTATATAAAATCATCGGACTGCCTGGGGTCCGAACCCGCGACGTTCGGTATATGAGGTTAGCACGCTAACCTCTACACCATGCCCCGAGGGCTGTATTTATATTTAAAAAAATATAGGGCTATAGAAATAAAATAATTTGAATTTAATTAAATATTGAAAACCATGGAATCCTAAAGCGATTACTCCTTTAATTTAATGTTTATTTATCCTCCCCATCCAAGGTGGTGTTTATTCCGGTCAATAGCAACATAATAGCTGAGCTGTTTCGATTGGGAAGAAAGGAAGCGAAGGAGAGGCGAGATGCGCCGCCAATATCAATAACGCTTCCTATTTACGCCTGCGTTATCTGATGGGCCGCCGGTCGTGCGGTAAACCGAGCACTTGTTTACACAAGGACCCCCTCCTGCCCAAAGATTCTAATTTAGATTAGACTTGTGACTCTCTCTCTCTCTCTCTCTCTTCAGCCACTAACAAATCCTTCTCCTACTCACCCTCCTTTCAACTCTTCAAATTGCTTAGAATAAGCTATTCCATTCCAGAGTTACATTCAATTCTAAATTAGCTAAGAGAGAGGGCTTGAAATTTGGTTAAAGATTTTTGCAGCCAACGAGTTTTATTTACTTATATAAAAGAGCTATTGTCGTTGTTAGTTGACAACGTTTCCAACCTTTATCTTAAACTTTTCAAACTTGGGGAGATCTGGTATTTTTAGTATTATTATTAAATAGACGCCGCGCCACGTGTTCTTGTTAAAAGCAAAAGGAAGAAAATAAATGAATTAACTTTAAAATGGTTTTAAACGAGACAAAAACACTTAGAACCGATTTCTACATCCATGGCCAAGTAACTTAAGGCCGGTTGCTTCAGTTCTAGTTATCTAGTAAACCTATCCAACAGTTAGCAAATAAAAAGATGGTAAACAAGAAAATCAAGAACAACCTTAAGCTTAGAGTTTTTTCACATATAGTTTTCTGAGGTATAAGGTGAAATTAGAAACTTAATAAAACTAAATATAGACAGGGTGGCTAAAAACAAACATTTTTTTAGATTTTGACAGGGCAGTTAAGCAATACTTAGTTAAGTAATACTTAACTAAGGATTACTTAACTTACTTATCTTGTACAAATATTAAAATTTTGAATTCAAAAATCTGGTGTGATAAGCACAGAACACAACTTTCGATTACCGAAGATGAGCCCCGACCCTTGGTATACAAGGCAGGCGCTCTACCAACTATGCCAAGCCCGGGGGCTTATAACAACTTTGAGTCTTTGTTAACTAGTTTATCCAAGGGATAGCTAGTTAGAACTGAAGCAACCGGCACATAGCCTTTTAATGGAAAAAAACCCCTTCAGTTCTAAAATAAATTATTTAATAATAAAATTAAGAGATGCGCTCTATATAAGGCCTATACCGGGTGGGCCAATAGTGCGTGGACGGAAGATTGTGGATTTATTAACGGACATTTTTAAAATTTGTTGATCGCACATAATGTGGGGCCTTTAGGGCTACAAATTAAAAATATTTTTGTTTCAATTGCACCTCATATACAGGGTGGTCCATATCAAAGTTATGTTTTTTTAAATGGAACGCCCTGTATATTATTGTATATTTGGATTCTACGGCCAATTTTAGTATGACTTTATGTCATGCAATGTATTCCAAACCAAACCGTTTAGCCGCAAATCGGGCTTTAGTGAAAAAACTGCTGTCTGGAAAAAATTGAATATCTCGCAAACCATAAAACTTAGGGGACTGTTCTTTTGTGAGGTTACTAACCATGAAATGTACTAATGTAGGCCAGATGGGGAACCCGGAATTATTTTTTATGTTGGGAGAAATGGCCATGCCAATTTGGAAAATTTCAATCATGGATAACTTCATTATTTCAAATGGAACATGCTACTTATTTTTATGCCATGGGACGTGAAATTCAATTATCTTTCAGCTGATATAAGGTTGTCTATATCTATCTTTGGTAGTTTTCCTTTTATTCCAAAATATCTGATAACGAAAAAAAAAATTTTTTATTATAGACAAAATAATTGAAAAAAAATCCAAACGCAAAACAAAATTGTAATAAATGGAAAAAATATGCTAAATATTCGAAAATGTCTTTTAATTTCCTTTAAAATCATTTTTTTGAACTTCTCGAAAAAAGAAATTAGGGTTATGTTCAGGTTAGGAGGTGCGCCATCTTGTTGAAAAATCATAACCCGAATTTGAGCAAGCGGGACTTCCTCGAGGTGTTCAAATAAATGATTTTAAAGAAAATTAAAAGACATTTTCGAATATTTAGCATAATTTGTCCATTTATTACAATTTTGTTTTGCGTTTGGATTTTTTTTCAATTATTTTGTCTATAATAAAAAATTTTTTTTTTCGTTATCAGATATTTTGGAATAAAAGGAAAACTACCAAAGATAGATATAGACAACCTTATATCAGCTGAAAGATAATTGAATTTCACGTCCCATGGCATAAAAATAAGTAGCATGTTCCATTTGAAATAATGAAGTTATCCATGATTGAAATTTTCCAAATTGGCATGGCCATTTCTCCCAACATAAAAATAATTCCGGGTTCCCCATCTGGCCTACTTTAGTACATTTCATGGTTAGTAACCTCACAAAAGAACAGTCCCCTAAGTTTTATGGTTTGCGAGATATTCAATTTTTTCCAGACAGCAGTTTTTTCACTAAAGCCCGATTTGCGGCTAAACGGTTTGGTTTGGAATACATTGCATGACATAAAGTCATACTAAAATTGGCCGTAGAATCCAAATATACAATAATATACAGGGCGTTCCATTTAAAAAACATAACTTTGATATGGACCACCCTGTATATGAGGTGCAATTGAAACAAAAATATTTTTAATTTGTAGCCCTAAAGGCCCCACATTATGTGCGATCAACAAATTTTAAAAATGTCCGTTAATAAGCCCACTATCTTCCGTCCACGCACTATTGGCCCACCCGGTATAATAAGATTTAGTACTGAAGGTTTTTGTTTTTTTAATTACAATACTAAGTCGTGAAAGACTCAGTTGCCAAGCCAAGTTGCTTAACCAAATGAACATACACAATGAATATAATTCATAAAGATATAATATTAATATATTATTATATATTTAATAAATATGACTTGCTTATTGGGGATCAATTTCAAATTTGAATTGAAACTGATATTATGGAAAATGTTGTGGTTCTGGCATTATTAATTACTCAATCTATTAAATGTCAATAGAGCCTAGTAATAACTTGAATAATTCACTCAAGGACTAAATACTTGATCATTTAATCAATGCTTTCATTATTCTTGATTGGATCGACTAATAATAAACAATTTACTCAATACTAATGAGATCGAAATAGAGTGAGTGTTTGGTTTGAAATTCAAACCAATTCTGATATTGTAAATTATAGATTAGTACTGAAATTCTTAAATACTGTATTATAATGCATGAATAATTATATTATCCTTTATGAACGTAATGAGGCGAATTTCTATTTTGAATAGTAGGCTGATCGGAATATAACCAATTAAAAGTCAAAGTGCTTCCAGCTTTTAAACATTTGAAATTTATTACTTATATATAGTCAATTATCAATTTGTAAATTTCTTCATTAAGTTTTGTTTTTAAACTGAACACAAGTTAAGTTCTGTTCCATACCAAAGCAGAGAGGTAGAGGTCTCGCCTCCTGTGTTATGAGTCAGAGGTTCACTTCCCGTCCCAATCGATGAAATTATTCTAATTTATAATGGCTTCCAATTAATTTAGACGAGGGTTAAAAAGAACTCAGATGGCAAAAAAAATCTTGAAATCTCAAAACGTGTATATCCATCAAAATCGAATTTTTGACATGATCGCAATACTTTTCATATACAGGGTATGAGAAAGTAAAAACGCTTTGAATTAGGCCTACTTAAAAAAAAATAAATAAGATGAAACCTCTACCCGTATTTTTTCTCAAAATAAGATATTATTGTACATTAACGATATACTTAACATCGAGTGACGAGAATAGCTCTTCTTTTCAAAACATTCTATTACTTTTATTTACTGAGATACATTTCATATTTTTGCTGACTTGTTAAACTTATACCTCTTCACAAATGTGATATATTTTAAGAAATTTATTTATTTCTATCTCAAAAAAACTAAATTTTTTCCCCTTCATTTAATAAACGTCCCTTCGTCATCTCGAGATTGATCCGTTTGTTAGCTATTCCGCCCTCCAGGATGGCTTAAAAAGTTAATATTACCTTCTTCTTGTTAAAGGTTGCAGGTCTATCGATTTTCAATAAAACTTAAAGACTTGTTCCCTGCTTTTCCGGCTTTAGCTTCTTGTAGGGAGAAAGAGAAAGAGAAAGAAGCTTCTTCTTATGAATGAGCCATTTTCAAAGAAAAACAACGCTAAGAGGTTACATCGAAGGGTAAGTGGATCTTTATAAACATATTAATTACATTCAAACTCATTTAGAAGGAAAGTAATGAGTTTTACATAAAGACATTGATTCTTTAGAAAAGTTAAAAAGGGCGGCGAATTTATTGATATCATTTTATTGCTTTGATAAAATTAATTACTATTTTCAAGCTTCCAGTTCCGTATTTTAATAAAAACAAAGGAATAAAAAAAAAGATAATATAAAAGTGGTTAATTAACTAATTGACCACCATGCTTTTTCTCAAACAGCCTAGTAAAAAATGTATATAAATCTAATTGATAGAAGCATGGATACAAAGTTGGTTTTGGTGAGAATCAAAAACCAACAGTCAATTAATTAATTACCTGGCAATGACGTTGAGGCTTTGCTACAGCGATGTCGTAAAATATTCCAATATTGGGCAGATAGATCAATGGTTTGACTTATAGAGACGAAGAAAAATTCAGAGAAGCTAAAAAAAATGTTGATTAGACACTTTGTAGGAACTTTTTTTTTAAGATAAACCCAACAGTTTCAGAGATATTTGCAAAAAAAAGGTAAAGCATTTGCTTGTGTTCCAAAGGCCAAGGGTTCACATCCCGTCCCAGGCAAAAAATTCGATGTTGGCTGTGCCGTCTACACAGTCGCTGGGATTTTAACGGGACATCGAAACTTATATTTCCTGATTTTTTTTTTTTTTTTTTATAAAAAACATTCACACTTTTTCTCATTCACACACACACTCACACACACATTCATACGGTCTTTTCGGCAACTTAGGCCATTTAAGACTTTTACGATATCCGTTGTAATTAATAAATCAATTTGGGGTTCAGGCATTTCTATTTAAGCCATCTGGTATCCAAATGGCTTAAATAAAATCTTCGGACTGCCTGGGTCCGAACCCGCGACGTTTGGTATAGGAGGTAGGCACTCTACCTACTACGCCAGACCCGGGGGCATTCCTGATTTCGAACGAATTTATTTTTACTTTGTTGAAAATAATTATTTTATAATTTAGACAAACTATATGATATTGAATTAATACTTATTTTACTTTTGTGTTTTTAGTAAAAGACATTTTTTTTTTAAATTATATTCGACTGTGGCAATTTTTTGAAAAGTTCTTGCTTAAAAAATCGGGTTTATTGAAAAAAAATTGATTCTAGAGTTAAATAATGTGGATTTTTTTATATAGTCAATTAAAGTTTTTCTTTCTTCACAAATTGACATCACATTTAGTCTGATCTGATTAACCGTTCGGAATCTACAGTGGTTTAAAATTTCAAATTAGAATTTCCCGCCGAGCGCTCTCACATGGTAAAATGACGTCATAGCTAAAAAAAAAAGAAAAAAGGTCCACCTAATTACGCCGGATTATCTGGCAATGGAATGGAGCAAGAGAGATTGTGTAGTTAAGCCAAGTACGGAAGAAACTCGGATGGATGGCCCCAAAAAACCAGCGTGTTGAACGTCCCCGAATGTATTTAATAAAATAAGCCGAAGGGAAGTTTCTTTTGATGTACGGGGTGGACGAGAGCAATTGCGGTTGCAGCAAATAAAGAGACCCTTTGGGTGCCAAATGCCGAAAAGGAGACGTTTCGGACAAAATTGTATTTGTCCATTTGTAGGCTTATAATTTAACTAGGGAAAAGTTGTCATTGTTCTGTGCAGATGTATATTTTTTTTAAAAACAGGCGAGTGTTTAATGCTACGTGAGAGTATATTAGGAATACAAAGGCTCTCTTTATTTGCTGCACCCATCCATCCCTTAAATTTAATAAATATATATCTTAAACCGCTAAGTGGCATCAGCAGCCAAGAGGGAAAATTTAAAAAAGTAGCCTAATAAATAAGATTAAACATAGTGACAAAATTGCTCCGAACCCCAATCATCCAGAAATACAAAATAATAAATTGAAAAATTAACGCTAGACGAAATAGATAGTTTTTTTATAATGTATTTTTAAAGTTCCAAGGTTGAGTTGATCTCAGTACTCAAGTTGAATAAAAATTAGAGCAGTTTTTTTAGATGCCAATTGGAAACGAGGAAGAAGACGTAGTTAGCCAATATCAAATGTAATAATTCGGAGGCAATTTGACGAGGCTTATGGAAGCTGTCACTGGCTCGGAGTCATCATATATTAATCCAGCAAGCAAACGGAGCCAATTAAGGCTGTAATGGCCTGTGCATGTGGCGCCTGCACTCCACACTCCACAGACTCTTTATCGCTAGCGCTAATGAACCCAGGGCTCAAAAGTCGATTATGTCCTTTAATATCTACACTTGCAAACGGTCAATTAAATATCGCCTATTGAATTAGCCACTAAAACTAAACTCAAAGGGTTTAAATTGTCATCAATGTTAACGCAGCTATCTGAGGGGAGCCAAAAGCCGTCAAAGAAAACAATTGATGTAAACGTAAATAAAGTGAAATAAGGTCAGTGCTTGGATTTAAACATAAAAATCTCGTGTTATTGACTGCATTCTTAACTTTGATCATCAGCCTCCTTTAATTGGGCTACCCAACAAAGATGTTGTGTGCAAACATAAGAATAATATTTTGGTAACCATTTCTCCTATTTTTTTACTAATAAGTACAAGTATGAAGTTTGCTTATAACAATTTTGAAAAAAGGCATTTTAAAAAGCATGTAAAAAATTATTAATGAATTTTATTCAAATTAGTTGGAGCCGATTTTGAGAAAATTCAAAAAATACTAAAAAAAAACAGTACTTCAGTAATTTACATAAAATATTACTATTATTTTACATCTTGAATTCAAATGTACCGTACTGTCGGAACCTAAATATATGTCGACACAAAAATTCTGGTGTGACAAGCACATAACACAACTTTCTCTTCCAAAGGTAAGAGAAAGTTGTGTTCTGTGCTTGTCACATCAGAATTTTTTATTTTGCCTTTTCAGCTACTGAGGCCATTTAGGGATTTGAAGAGAAATTTATTTTATAAACGCTAAGGAGACGTTCAACACGCTGATTCCTCGGGGGTCCCTCATCGGCTCTAGAGGCTTGTGAGATAAAGGAAATATAATTTGTAAATAAGGTAAATTGTTTGTTTGAATAGGTCCAATTTATTTTTGTTAAGCAAAATAATCAGAAATTCGTTTCCGTTCCTAAATTATTACTTATTTAAATAATAATTAATATTTAAATAAATATCGGCGTGTAATAACGTTTATCGTCTTATACGGTATCGTTTAATTTTTATGAAAAATATATTTCTGTTTAAATATAATTAAATCAAAAACATTTCTTTTTTTAAAGATTTGATTTATCACCAATGAAAGATATTAATTTCGAATCTAATCAAATAAAAAAAAAAAAATGAATTTAAAACGATTTGAAAAAGGGGAGAAATTTAATTAAACTCTTTTCATTTATTTTCATATCTAAAGAACAGAAGTGGGGGGGGGTGAGTTTTAAAACCAACCCAAGATAAACACCAATTATTAATTCCATGAGCAAAGAGAGTTTTTTGACTTTATTTTTATTGAATTTATCATTACTTTAATGAAATTTATAAGTTTTAATTAAGCTTTATTTAATTAAGCGTGGGTTCAAATCCCGGAAGGAAATAAAAATCAAAAATGAAAATTTTTCTATTATAGGATTCTCAAGACAAGGGAATAAGCTTCTAATAATTTATTTTATTTTTTTTTTAATATTATACCTACTAAAGGTGAAAATAAAGATAAAGCTTAACGATTCTAATTAGAAAATTTGAAAATATTAAGTGTTGTTTTTTTATCTTAAAATAAAAATCAGTGAAGAAATTATTCCTTTATAAGAGCATTTAATGATCGTCTATTTATTTTATGATGTAGTTTAGAATAATTTATAATCAACTTTATTAAAAAGTTTGTTAATAAGTTGAGTTTTCCTAAATGAGATGTTTTTATAAAGATTAGATGAACTAAATACTATAATGAATTTTTCTTATTTTTTTTTAAGATTTTTTTAATTTTCTAGTTTTGATAATAATAAAATAAAGTCAATTCGTACAATTATCGAAAAGAAGAGAAGCTTATAAATAAAATCTGGTGCGACCAGTCACACCAGTTTTTTGTGTCGAGTTATATTTATTTAAGTTATATATTAGAATTCAAGATATAAAATTTATAAACATAGAAAAAGATTTATATTTTGTTAAATACTATGGCTACCGTGTCTCCTTTTCTATGAAGTAAAAAATTAAAGTCTGCCTCAAACAATTTTGAGATCAAAATGAGAATACTACATTTGAAAGAGCATCTAAAAAATAATTGATTTTATTTTTTTTAATTTTAATCAAAATCGTTAGAGCGAATTTTGAGAAGATCGAAAAAGTACATCACTAAAGTACTAGTACTCTTTGGCCGAATTTGTTTACCTAACTTAAATATAAAATTTCAACCTCCTAGCTTTATTCCTTCATGCTTAAAGTTGAACACACACGCACACACATTCAGACAGACCATGTCGCGAAAACCCCTATTTTGGATTCAGGGGACCTCAAAACGTGAAGATCCATCAAAATCTCGACATCGAATTTTTTTGACATGAATCCAATACTTTCTCTCTCTCTATCTATATATATATGTATATTAACATAAACATATAGGTAAGAGAAATTAAAAATAAATAGATCAATTTCATATTGAATTCATTTAATAAATGTAAGCGTTCAAGTTTCCCATTTCACGATTGAGAATAATTGATTAAATAAGTGAAATTGATATTGTTTCAAAATTATCTATTTCTCTCCTCACTTAATCCGGCTTTTTGTAATTATACATGTATAAAGAGATAATGAGTTTAGAATTTATCTAATTGAAATTTAAAAAAAAAATAATATGTTTAAAAAAAAATTATTTAATCAAAATGAGTTATTATGAAGTGGAATGAATTTTTTTTTTTTTTTTTTTTTTGATAAATCGATTAGACAAATAAATTAGTTGTCCCCGAGTTTGGCGTAGTAGGTAGCGTGCCTACCTCCTATACCAAAGTCGCGGGTTCGGACCCAGGCAGTTCGATGATTTTATTTAAGCCATTTGGATACCAAATGGCTTAAATAGAAATGCCTGAACCCCCAATATATATATTATAATTACAACGGTTTTCGTCTAAAGTCTTAAATGGCCTGAGTTGCCGAAAAGACTGTGTGAATGTGAGTGTGAATGAAAAAAAAAGTGTGAATGTTTTTTTTTTTAATAAAAAAAAAAAAAATAATAAATTAGTTAAAAACTCATTGAAGAAGGATATATTTTATTTTATTTTTATTTTGAGGTAATTTTGATTAGGGACAACTATCAGTTTAGAAATTGGATAAAAAATTAAAAAAAAAATATGCCTGTTAAATTTTATTCATTGATTACAATCTATACTCCAAATTTAACTTCCTTATAAGAGAAATACGGGAAAAATGAAGCGCCTATTTAGCTGGATCGAGGCAATTGGTTAATTTTTTTTTTTTTTTTTTAATGCATTTGAGGCTATTTAGACCACACTCCTACTTTTCCTAATTAATTGGTAGGCAATATAATTTAGAAAAATTAGAATCGTGCGGTTGTGGAAGCGGAATCTTAACCTTTAATGAGATCTATGCCTCTTTGCTACTTGAAAGAAGAAAATAACTGTTAAGCTGTAACAAAAAAAAAAAAAAAAATCATTCCAAATTCAGTGATTTATTAAAATTATCTTGCGTAAGAAATGAATTATTATAGGCATTTAAATCTTAAAAAGAAGATATATGATGATTAATAAATTCTCTAATTAGCAACGTCAAGTTCTAATAATATTCACTTCCTTATTGTTTTTCTATATTGAAATTCATCTCGAATATATTTTCTTCTTAATTTCAAAAGATGTATTATTTTTTATTCATTAAATTAGAATTGGTAATTTTTCTTAATCAATTTTCCATATCAAATAAATTTTATATTAATAACAAAAAGAAAGGATTAATTATTCCGAAAATATTCACTTTTTCTGATCGTCTCCACTCAAAGGAAAGGCGGAACTATTCCCGCATAAATATCTCTCTAAGATCGGAAACCCTTTAGGGCCATTTTCCTAACAAAATGCCAAAATCCTGTCAATCATTTAAAAGTCGATTGACAGTAAATGTAATTATTTTAATTTCTTATGTATATTAGTCCAAATTCTTAATTATAAAAAACTATCATAATTTATTTTTGAAATTAAAAAATAGTGAAAAGGTCAAATTATCTTTGATAGTTTTTTTATAATTAAAAATTTAAAATAATTAACTTAAAGAAATTAATCAAAATCTAAATAATTAATTCTCCTGGGCAATACTACAGTAGGTAGTACACTCGCCTAATTTTACTGCTGCCTATAGTTTACTTCCCGTTCCAAATGATAAAAATGCAGAAGTCCCTGGCCTAGGTGGAGGAACTGATCCGGGGAAAGGTGGCCCCCCAGAAATAAGAGGGTTGAACGGCCACAGGTAGACTACTTAATTATAAATTGTACTTTTAAGTCAAAATGGCCTCATTTTCAAATTGAAATAAAAACAATGAAAGTGATAAAAAAATTTTTAAATAATATACCAATTATTTAGAAAAATGGAAATGGGGTCTCAGATGTTGAAAAAGATCTTGAATAAATTCAAAAATTTTATGCCAATTGGCTTTCACAGGTTTATGGCCATTTTGTAAAAAATCTTTGATGGTCTCGCACTCTGCTTTTTATTAAGTGTTGATAAGAGCAGAAAGTTCAGATTCATTAAAAAATCGAAAAACATTTAATTGTTTATACAAAAACAATTTTTCTCTATTTTCCTACAGAATCTAAAAATTTCAAAAGCATTGTTTTCATATGTAAAATAGAAAGAAAAGTAAAGTAGAAATTAAATACCCCAGCATATAAATCATATTCTCTATGTACGGCCTTTGTTTGAGTAGGCTACGACCAATTCCTCTTCCTTCACCCCCAGTACCCCCAGCCATCACACAGTAAGAGAGAGGAAAAGAGAAGAGGTTTTACTATAAATGCCCAATCAATCAAACGGGACCCGGAGGGGCTGGTAACTCGATCCACTTATCAAGATGTTTCCTTTCTTTACTCTAATGTCTGCCAGGGTGTAGGTAGGCGATGGATGGCATGCACGATCATTTAATGTCGTTAGCGATTTATCAAAAGCTCAAGTTTTAAACGTTAATTATGCCCTGGCACGTTCCCATAATAACCTCTCCGTACGGCCTCCCGTCTGTCTGCGATCCATCAACGGCCACCAGGGCTGACATCCTCAGGCCCTTCGATCACATGACGCGCACACTTTATTAATCACACTCACCCTTGCTAAGATTTTTGTTCATCAAATATCTAGAAAATAATTTTTTTTTTTTTTTTTTTTTTAATTTTTTCAACATCTGAGGCTATTTAGATTTTAAACACAAGTATTTATTTACGATATCTGTGTTTCAGGTAATTGATTATAAGTAAATATTAATCTAACTGGGATCCGAGAACCAATACCCCTCGCTTTTTAAGCTTATCAATATTGTCAATGACACTATCTTTAGCCTCTCGGGGATGGTGGGGAGGGGGGGGAATTTTGGAATTTGTAGCAAAAAAAGTGTTTTTTGTTAATAATATAAATCAATAAACCTAAATACTATTTCATCCGTTATATATAGAACACAGGAATATAGAATGAAGGAATTAATTATTACTAGCCGCGCCGCCCGCCTTCGCTCTAGCCAGGGGGGCTAGGCCCCCTGGACCCCAGCACTGGCTCGGGCCCGCCTGCGGCGGACCCTCGCCTTTCTTAAATATGAGAAACGGGCTGGAGTCTAGACAGGGGGCTACGCCCCCTGGACCCCCAGCCGCTGACTCGGCCGCCTGCGGCGGACCCTCGCCTTTCTTAAATATGAGAAACGGGCTGGCGTCTAGACGGGGGCTACGCCCCCCTGGACCCACCAGCCTGGCTCGCGCCTGGGCGGCCCTCGCCTTTTCTTAATTATAATATAAAGAAAATTATTATTACTACGTATTCCAATCCAGTGCCTGCTTGAAGATTTGTTTACATTCAAAGAATACACAACTGCAAAGAATACTTAAATATTTCTCTATACATTTCCTATGGGAGAAATCGTAACTTTATGAATTAATAACTCAAAAAGTTATGGAAATTTCGGGACCCGAGTATTTTTCCGGGACTCTCCATAACGACCTCTATAAGACTGCAAAATTTCGTTTCAAAATTCCAACGGGAAGTTGGTCAAACAGAGCGTGACAGACGGACAGACAGACAGACAGACAGACAGACAGACAGACAGACAGACAGACGGGCAGACGGACACACCGCTATTATATATATAGATATTACAAAAATTTTATAGCTGTGTTGAATAATATTGGTAGAAATTAAAAAGAAGTGTAGCTAGGGTTTTTTTTTTCTTTTCATTATTCTCAGCCTCACGATGAGATGACAGGGATCGAGACAGAAACATCAGAGTGAGATTAAGAATAATTAAAAGAAAAAAAACCCTAGCTGCACTTCTCTTTATTTTCTACCAATATTATTTATTATATGATGTTAGATAACAGGGTCTCTAATACAGTCCAAAAATGTTTATCGTACTGGCGCACAGCGCACAACTTTCTCTTACCTTCGGTAATCGAAAGTTGTGTTCTGTGCTTGGCACACCAGATTTTTTGTGTCGACAGGTATTTAGTTTCCGGCAGTACGGTACATTCGATTTCCAAGATGTACAATTTATAAGTATGGAAAAATATTTATATTTTGTTACCAAAAACCACTTTTTTTGGACTCAGGAGACCTCAAAACGTGTATATCCATCAAAATCTCGACATCGAATTTTTGACATGAATTCAATACTTTCTCTCTCTATATGTATTAACATTTATACCGTATAGAGGTAAGAGAAAGTAAAAAGAAGAACTCATTGCCGTTACATGATTATAATTCAAATACGCCTCTGGGTGAAGCCTCAAAATAATTAAATAAAAAGTATTTTGATGCCAAAAAGATCTAAATCCAGTTTAGGTGATATTTTAAATTATTGAGTAACATCACTATTATATTAATATTTATTATGAGTATTTATTTCAAATAATAATATTATAATATGAGTGATGGACACATCACCTCTCGTTTAGTCATCATATAATATATAATCTAATTTTCGTTGTTTGAAATTTAATATTGCGTTTTGAAATCTAATTAACCAGTGGATTGAAATAAATCAAAGTGGAAACGTTTATACTATTCAAACAACATCGTTAAAATTTATAGATAATATTTTAAGCGAGCAATATTTTTGCTTTTTTGGGATATATTATGCTAATGACATAGAAAAATATAATTTTTTTTTATCATTCATTATCCTCAATATTTTTTTTCTTTAATCAAAACATGGAATAAGAGAGGGGCCAGAAAACAGCGAACAAACAAACAAATAAGAGAGTAAGCTTTTCCAATTATCGCTGACCAATGGGCAATATTTGAATAATATGTCGATTAATCATCTGAGGAAAGCGATCAGCAAGCAACTCAGTCAGCGATGCTGATGATGCTGATGATGATGGAGCCGCGTGAGAAGTGCATCCAAGCTAACCTTGCTTGCCCTGTTAATTATTTCCAAAATCAATTCTCCCTCCGTTTGGCTATCAATCAAATTCTCACCTCATTTAAGCCTGTTATTTTTCCAGTTAACAATTTCCCGGGCGCGGAATGTAACACTCGTAACAGAGCAATCAATCATATAAAAATCACTTAGCGGGCTCATCTGGGCCCTGGAGAAAATAAAAAAAGAATATTGCAACAGTGGCGCAGCCTGAGGGGGTCAAAAGTACCAGTCTTGGCAAGCCTAATGAGTCAGGTGATTTAATGCAATTCGTAATATGATTTTTTATGTATTCCAGATTCCTTTAGGAAATCTCACAGAGGAGAGACACCCAGATGTGCTTTCTTTTTGTGCGAATGAGTTTTTTGAGCCAGAAAATAGTCTAACAATTTATGAAAAAAAAAAAAAAAATGTTAGAAATTGTAAAGAAATAAAAACAGGGATGGGCAGGATCGCGATTCTCTTGGATTAAACCCGAAGATCCGAACACAGATAGAAATCCTTTTTTTGGGGAGGATCTTGGATCCAAATTGAAAGGGAGGAGGATTTAAGGATTTGGATCGAAATCATTTTTGCTCTCTGGATCTAGGATCGAATTCGCTAATCCTTTTTATTGAATTTTGGATTATATTTATTCATTTTTATTGGATTTTGTCCATTCCTGAATAAAAAGCTATATTTTAGAAAATTAAAATTTAATTAAAGCGAATTTTGTATTCCATATAATTTGGAGGCATACGAGGATCCCATACCCCATTCTCTTGGAATAAATAAAACATTTTTTAATAAAAATTGAATAAGAGAGTGAAATACAATACAAAAACACAATTTAATATAATACATTTTTATTGGAAAAATTTTTTTCTGCTAAGGAAGGGGGGCCTTTAAAATTAAATTTTATTTTTTTAAAAAAATTTTTTTTTTTAATAAAATACACCTAAAAATCGGTATTAAAATCTCTTCTCTTCAGTGTCAGTACTAAGTTGTTGTTACTCTGAGGAATAATACTGAGATGGGCTACTGTTTCCTTCCTCAGGAGAAGGGATCTCAAATATGAGTTGGATAATATTTTGCCATAAGGTGGATTTGAACTCGGGCTGTTTTCAACTCTGGATCATAAGCTTAATAGCTTTATCGGCTAATAGCCTCTTCATTACAATAATAAATACAATATAATAATAATATTTAACATAATTTTATTATATTATTCCCAAAATATTTTCATTCTTATTTCATTTAATTTTTTTTTTTTTTCCTTTTTTTTGTAATTTGCCCCCTCGGCTGCTGAGGCCATTTAGGGTTTATTGAATAATTTATGTTTTAAATAAAATATACCGATAGCTACCGGTGGACGCTCAACACGCTGGTTTCTCGAGTCCACCCACTCGAGTTTTCGTCGTGCAATTTATAAAATTCTCTTTCTAAGGAGGAGTGATGCCTCTCAATTAACATTCAACAAGATGAAATGACGATTTAAAGAAATCCATTAAAGAAGACTTCATTGAACAATCAAGAAATTCGTGCCTCGTTTTGAAAGAACAAAATAAAATATAGCCTGAATGATTAAAGGATGAAAGTAATTTTTAAAAAATATATTTTTTAACTAAATTTTAGGCAACATCAAATATCTCAATTAAAAGTGCTCATCTACAATTAATTTTATTTTTTATCAACTTCCATATAACAAAAATATTTAATAAACGATGAAAAATATAATCTACTCCCCATTAAATCTCTCGTTAACCCCTGGACAATCTCTTGCTAAAAAGTGTATGTCAACCAAGCTCTAGTACACAAATAAATAAATTTCTACTGAGTTTACTTGAAAATTTGAGAGGCGACTGGGGAAAGAATCCGCCATCAGACGGATGTAAGACAAAAACAGCGACAGGAAACGGCGGCGAATTTCGCCAACGACTAATAAGGCTAAGGATGAAAGAGAGGAGGGAGGAGAGGGTATACACACTTTTACTCCCAGATTCCTTAAAAGTACAATAACAAACACAAAAAGGAGTCTAGACAATTGACATTTCGGTCACAAGAAAAAAACATGTACAATGTTTGTCTGTTTTTATGCAGTAAAGTTCGCTCTTAAAATTGAAACTATGTACTTATCCACCATCCATATCCATAATTATTAAAGAGGACCAGGAACACGATGTAGTTAATTTAAAGGTAGGCACAAACAGATATAGTCACGGGGAGCCAGTAAAAATTTTACTTGTGTTTGGAAATGAATTCATTAAATCCAGAGACTGGGGTTCTTCTGCAACTAATCAAATATTTATTTTAAAATGTTTTCTTCTCTATTAGATCAGTAGTTATTGATTTTTCAGGTGGGTATGCCTAAGTGAGAACCTTTTTTTTGTCCCCATCCTCTGGTGCAATCAATTGAAAGAGTTATTAGTGAGTTGATTGCCTATAATTTCTAAAAGTTATTATTTATTTTTATTCTTTGGCCCCAGAACTACTGGTCCATCGAACAGAGGTAAACATTTCGCTTCTCGTTTCAAAAGACAATCAGCTCAGGAGGAATATTAATGGCTCAGAACGGATCTGCAGCAATATCGCCACTCTTAGCTTTAATATTGATCAATATTGAGCAACTTTGTCAACACTTGCTAGCCTCTAGATCACGGAGGGGAGCATTTCACAGCAATGATTGCCGAATATTACTGCAATGTTGCAAAAAGGCGGAGTGGCAAATATTGCCTCAATGTTGCTGCATTAGGATTCCTAGCTCTGCAATATTGCCGCGTTCAATATTGCAGAAATGTTGCCCAAATATTTTGTAACATTTGCAATATTGATACAATATTCCTGCAATATTGGCAATTTAGGAAAGATTGGAAATATTTCTGCAACATTGCCTCAATAGTCCAAGACGTGGTCTAAGTGGAAACGACAATCAGCTCAGGACGAATTTAATCACCAGGACGGATCTGAACCCGAGCCTGCTTGACTTTAAGGATTATCAACTATTGACATTTGTCAATACGGTATCTGAACAAATCTCGGGTGGCTGAGGAAGGGGCATTCCTTAAAATGATTGTTTATCGCTCATGTGCCTCTCATAATGATAATAATAATAAAAGAGAAACCACCAAGAGGCTAAACTTGAATGTTCGGAGAATCCGATCCTGAACGATTACATTTATTTAAATTATAGGCTTATTCGCCATTATATAAATAAGGACACAGTTAAAAATGGGATTCTAAAAAAGCTTTAAAAAAATTAAGCTAACAATTTATATAAAATTGGTAACAGAACATAAAAGAGAGAAATAAAGAACAATGATTAAAACAAAAAGATTTAGTAATTGTATTTCCTTATATACAGTGTTAGCCATAAACGAATATTCGTGGAAAAGCCCAGGTGCAAAAATTAATTTCGATCTTTTGAAACCAGTTTTTTTTATTCAACTAACTAAAAGGGGAGGTGACGGCAAGGGGGGGGGGAGGTACCGGCAAGAAAGACCCCCAGCGAAGTTTTATTGAAATTGTTTTCCGCCGGAGACGACCGACGACGATTGGCGCCAGACGAGAATAAATCAATCTCGTTCGCTTAATCAAAGTGAGATGGTCTTTTGGTATAATTGATCAGGGGATAAAAAAGATGGGGTGGCCGTTAAAAGCCGGCTTCGATGATCACGTGTCTCATAAAGAAGTGGATTTTTTTTTTCGTTACAAGCAGGATTTTAATCACTTGCAGAACTTTATATAAATGGACAATCGAGTGTCAGATAACTAACGATTAATTAACGAATGGTTATAATTAACAAGTGGAAATGATCCACCCTCCCTTTCTCTCTCTCGGGAACTGTGCCTTGCCGAAAATGGTGACGGATACTTATATGGAAAAACGTCCGGTAGTAACGATTCTCCGAACATTCAAGTTTACGCCCTTGGTGGCCGATTTTCTCTTTTATTATTATTATTATTATCATTATGAGAGGCACATGAGCGATAAAAAAATCTTTGTTCGATAAACAATCATTTTAAGATCGTAAAAATCTGGGAGAGAATGGTGAAAAGTGTTATAATTAGGCATCGGATTTTGCTTCCTTTTTAATTTTAATAGAAATTTCATTTCTTTAAACCGCCCCCCCTCTCCTCCCGTGACCGAGCGATCAGAGGTGTTGACAAATGTCAATATTAAGCACTGTGTTAGTAAATAAACTTTGTAGTCCTGCTACAGTTCATCAATTATCCAATCTTTAACATAAATTATCCAGTTTTTGATTGTCATGTAGGATGTGCGGATTTTTGAGTTATTGTGGACGAAAGATTTCCACAAACATACGCAGGTATCATTCCGGAAAATACTTAAATAGATTCAGATGCGTTTTAAACAAATTGTCTGATTTTTCTTTATATTACATTAATTCAGTTTTTAGCCTACTGTATATTATCCTATGGGTGGCGACCCCAAATCGGGTGCAAAGCAACATGATATGGCGCGAAAATTTAATTCGCAGGACCAGGAGATATATCTAGTAGTCTAATTCATTTTATTTCTTCAAAAATAATCCAAAAAACAACTTCTTTATATTTGTAAATTGTTTCTTCTTCTTCTTCTTCTGTCTTCACCTTATTCTCGCGATGCGGGGTCGGCGGACCTAACTGTCTCCCTTCAACCCTATCATGCGTTTTCGCGACCGGAAGAAATAGTACAGGTCGGCCCGTCGTACGGTCTGACGCCTGTTGAAAAGAGGAAGGAAGAGACAGACATACAAAGAACTGAAGGACTGCCTGTCCCAGCTCGGGCAGCTCGTGGTCGCTATCCACGTACCCACAAGATGTGGGCCCCTGAGCGAGTACATTTGTATATTACAAATATTTATTATAAGGCCACCAGGTAGTTTGAAATTTAAAACAAAATTTATTATTTCGAATAACGCCTCTCACCCCGTGGCTGAGAGTTTATAGATGTTGACAAATATAAATATTGATAATCTTAAAGCCCAGAGGCGCGGGTTCGCACCAGGCACTCCGATGAAAATTTATTTAAAACTTGAATACCAAATGGTATAAATAAATATGCCTGGACCCCTTCCATATATATCGTATATTTACATAATTAGTACTTATTTTCTAAGGCTATATATGGCTTAAAATGCAGACATAAAAAAAAAAAAAAAAAAAAAAAAAAACATTTAAATTTTAGTTTCCCCAAAATTTGGATTTTTATCTGATTCGTCAGATGATAGATAATATTGAATGTATTCCTCCTAAAAAATGAAACTTTTTCTTTGAAATACATATTTTCAGAATTAATATGAAACTATGAATTATTTATTTAAAAAAAAAAAAAAAAAAAATAGGTGAAATTTAATATATTTTTGACATCTAAAGCAATTCAGTATATGACCCCTTTCATAAATTATTACAAAGTATAATTTACTGGTAAATCAATTTTGTTCCTCAGATCTGGAAGCAAATCAAATACCGTTATATCATTTACCAAAAGCTCTAAAAAGCACAGACCTAAATTATTATTAATTAGAAACTAGTACTAAAAAGAAGGAATTCAATTCATTTATCCACTGTAAATATTTAATCCTTTTTCCCAGAAATGAAGTCAAATGACTTTTTAATACTTCCTTCTTTAAAATGGTAGCCTCTTTTTTCTCCTAAAATTAACCTTGGATCTTTAAGTTTAATTTTCTAAGGTCTACAGATAATTAGAGTACATAAATATAAAATGTGAGAACGAAAAAAAAAGAGATTACCTTGAAATGAATCTCTATTTTTTTCTCTCTCAAATTCCATTTAACTTCACTGTATATTATTTCGTTCTGGTTATGCAAACACTATAATAGTTTAATCGACCTGTCGAAATGTAAACAACTTCGGGTTGGTGGGGAGCGTGAAAATGTATTATATATGTTAATAGGCAGCAAAAGCGCATGACTTGGGCTCCAATTAAATTTTATCTTCTCCTAAATCTTATCAGATAATCACTCAAAAAACGGTGTTACCCCTTAATATTTATGATTATTTAAATAAAATTGATTATTATGATGATGATCCATCTGAATTTTAAATTATCTTTCAAGTACAATATTAAATTAGCGTTTTTGCTATTTTTTTTATAACATAATTATTGCATTATTATTAATGTTTATATACCTATAATTATAGAACAGGTTAAGATCGCAAATGTTGATAAAAGAGAAAATCTACCGAATAAAAGACAAGGAAAAATGATCATACAAGGTAGAAAATTACAAATTATATACAAATATAATCAAGCCAAATTTGATAAGAAAAGATAATGATAAAATATTAATAAAACCTGGAGCTATTTTAAATATGCAAAAAAATTTAATTAAATTTAAATTAGTTTCTATATATTTAATAGTTTTTGAAACCATTTACAAAGCAAAGTTCTTTTTCAAGTGGCGAAGTTGAACCAGTTAATATTATATTTTAATAGATAATTTTTATCAGTAATGGATTCTAAATTAATGCTATATGTCAAGAAATAAACTAGAGCCAATAAAAAATATTACTCATATTGGACACTAATTAATTTAGAAAAATAAGAACGGGATCTAAATGGCCTCAGATGACGAAAAAGATTTTATATAAATTTATTTAAAAAAAGAGATTTTCTTCTACGGGTGCCAGTTAATCTATGTATGTACAGTAGCATTAATTTAGGAGGATGTATTAATCATAAAATATAAACTTTATTTTGTATACTACAAGAATTTATACATAAATGGGAGAATGAAAGAAATTTCGTATCTAAATTTTTTTCTCTAGGTCAGAGGTTCCCAACTTATAATAATTTAAGCCACGGACCACTTTTCCACTTCAATTTTACCCGCGGATCACTTTAAAAAATTCTTAAAATATCCGGAAAGTATTTTTTCGGGATTTAGGAGAGGACCGCCTTTTTCGAAACAAATATCACCACACGATTAATGGTAGCTGATAGATTCCAAAACCGTGGAGTTGATTTAAAAAAAATCGCACTCTACTTCAAAAAGTTTTTCTTTAATATCTCCGCAGCCAAATGATGGACTCAAACTTTACAGGACATTTTGCACTTTTGGATACACTGTACTATTCAATAAAATGGGAAAAAATGGGCAAGCCCCATAGAAAGAAATAGACGGAAAGCACGTCGATGGGGGCTTTGCGACTGCTATAATAATAATTTTTATAAATTTAGAATAATTTTTGTTTTTAATAATGACACCCGCCTCGCGGATCACTTGGCACTCCTTCGAGGACCACCAGTTGGGAACTACTGCTCTAACCTTAGGTGATGTATGAGAGAAAGCCTGCAATAAATTAATAAAAAACAAAGTAATTTTCTTTTAAAGTTTTTTCGGCATTTGAAGCCCTTCGTGAATCTATTTCAATTGATTGCTAACCAATTCAATTTTTGTGGACATCTAGTAAAAGAAGCAAAAATTCTACCACTGTACTACGCCCCAGGGGACAATGTCATGTATTCATACTACACAAAATGAAACTTCTACCTATTTACATTTATGATTGAAAAAAGATTAGGAAATTGGTCATATCAAATAATTTTCTTTGAGAGAGATGATCAATTTAATTTTTTATTTATTAAATTGTTTCAATTAAACGACTCAAACGGAAGTGAAATAATTTTTTTTTTTTTTTTTTTTAAACACTCACACTTTTTTCTCATTCACACTCACACTCACACACACATTCACACTGTCTTTTCGGCAGCTCAGGCCATATAAGACATTTACGATAACCGTTATTTATGAATTTATATATATTATCCAGGCCTTTTTATTTAAGCCATCTGGTATCGAGATGGCTTAAATAAAATCATCGGACTGCCTGGGGTCCGAACCCGCGACGTTTGGTATATGAGGTTAGCACGGTAACCTCTACACCACGCCCCGTGGGCAAATAATTTTTTATATTAATAAATTTATTGTCTTTAATTTTCATAATCTAAAGGTAGCTAAATATGAAGTAAGCTACATATAAAAACATGCTATTCCTATTGTTTAGGAAAGAGATTTACCAATGAGTGACTAAACTTAAATAAAAGCGCATAGGAGGTTCCAAAAAACAAGCATTCCGTTAGCCTAAGTTCCATATTATCTCAAATGCAAAAAAAAAAAATTTAATTTAATTTGATTCACTAATAAAAAAGTATAAATATATTTTTTTTTAACAAAGAACGTGAATAAAAAGATAACGGATTAAATTCTTTTGACTTTTTATCTTTGATCGAGATCATCGATATCCGATCGGATTCGATTCCAGCCAGTTACCCAATCTCTGTAATGGAATATATAAACTCAGCCCTAAAGAGCTGAATATATTGAGGAGAAGAGGAGAGGAATAAATTAATGAGGGGCTTATGTGGGCCCCTTTGAAGTGGCCTATTCAGGATTACCTGCCTAATTAATTCATATTAACATCAAAGTTCCTTAATTCAACCCACATCGTTAGATGGATAGCATAGATAGAATTCAAATAGTTTTTTTTTTTTTTTTTAAGTTTTAAGCTAAAATTAAAAAGAACCCTTTGAAAGTGGGTTTGTGTGTGGGTTATTAATAACGTTCAAGCAAAATGTTCTAAAAAAAAAAAAAATCAAGTTAATTTTTTAAAAATTTTTAAGGAACAATTGATTAAAACAAATTCAAATGTAAATTTTTAAATTTAATTAATTCCGCATTGCCCTGATGTCAAGCGATTGAAGTTTGTTTAGATAAATTGTCAGACTTTTATTTCGATTCCTGAACAAATATTTTTCCTTTTAAAAATCCGTTTTTTCCCTCTGTTTGATTCACTTAGAAGACGTGATGAAATTTTGCACCCATTATAGAGAACGTTATGGAGAGTCCAGTGAAAATTATCGAGTCCCCAAATTTGGTGAAGCTCAAAAACTTTTGAAAATTCAGAATTTTTCCATTGGTTTCTTTGATCCTCATAAAATATATAGATTTTATATTATATATAGGCCTATATATATTAATAAAATAGATAAAACAAAATAATTTTTTTTTTGACAATTGATTATGGATAATTGAGCTGGTGTAGAAATAAAATATCTCTAAATGGAGATGTATTGTTTATTTATATTAATTTACAATTAATTAATATTTATATTTACATAATTCAAAAGGCCAAAAAACTACATTTCATGGGAAGTTGTTTCTCCGATTTCAGCATACCCTACCACTAGACCACCACAGTTCCGCACTCTGCTATTTGAGTTTAATAGATCACATACTATCATCCATGGGAGAAAAATACCACTCAACACAATCTGACAAATTTCTGCATTGTCGCGGTGATATCCGCGGAGGCAGCAGGCATATTCGATATATGATAAACAATAAACTATATACAAGATAGAGATGGTCCTTTAAATGCAAGACAAGAAATTAATTAATAATTGTGTGAGCAACTATGGCACATGATTAAGGAAAAATGGGGTTGAAGCTTCCCTGAAACGAAGACCGCCGGAGACGGGAGGCGCAGTGGTACTATATTATTCGTCTTTGTTTCCTAGAAGGTATGCAATCCAAATGACCAACTCGCGTTAAATGCTCCAGAACTCATATATTTTTTTCAAATATGCAAAAATTTAATTATTTATAAAAATTCCTAACCGCATATTTATTATAAATGACTAGGACGTTATTTTCTTTTCCCCATCTGTTACAAAAAACGGGACTCTCTGTTAATCCCGCTAGTCAGGGTCTCTGGAATGAATTCAATCAATCCGATTGATCAGTCTGATCGATCTCTCATCTCTCAGTCGGGCGCATCCATATGTATCCATGTCCCCCAGGCAGCAAAACAACAACAACAACAACAACAACGTCATTAAATATGGCCCAGTAGCAGGCAGGCGGGCATTAAGTATTAGAGGCTGCGAAAATCGAATTCCGGTGAATGAATAAATGAACAAGTTACTACTTGCTCTCTCTCTCTCTCTTTCACTCCTCCCTCCCTCTCTCTAATGACCAATTTATTGCATTCAGATCTCATTATGTTACACGGCTGGTGATTTTATGGCTAATCTCTATGCTATCTACTAATAAGACTCAATAATGTCCAAATGAATGAATCAATCGAGCACAAGATGAATGAATGATCAATTGGATTTGAAATCCGATTTATCTATTACCGGTATTTAAAACAATGTATAATTTATAATTGGTGGAGAAAAAACAGGTCACAAAAAAAAGTGAAATTCAGAGCAAGAAAAATTAATAGTTGGCCTATTAACCAATCACTCTGATGAGCATGATGAATAAAAAGCCATGAATCAGTATTTTTCGCTGGAATTTGTTTCAGAATCAAGTGCTATGATTAGTGAGTGAGAGCTGGCTCTTAATAGCTATTTAGATGACACCATCTCTCTTTCAAATGGGTCACTTTTTGACTGAGTGACGTCTTTATTGTGATTTTTTTTTCAATTTTTTAAACAAAAACGACGAGGAGGAAGTTTCAAATGGTTAATTTGGCAACAGAGGCGCATAGTTGTCGTCGTTTAAACGCCACCGTCACAAATCGCATACTAAATGCAGAGCAGAGAGCTGCATTGATTTTACAATTTATAGACCCCGATAAATATGTCAAGAATTTCTTTTTACAATTGACATTTATTGCTCGCTGGATGATTAACTAGCCATGATAGCAACGATCAAATGTTATTAAAAGAAGGTGGGGGTGTGTTTAGGAAAAATATATCCCCATTAAATATTAGCGATTATTTATTTTTAAAATAAAAATTTGAAATACCTATTGGCGACGTTTCGAGCTCATCTTCAGGATATTGGTGGCAGCTGCTTGGTCCTACAATAAGAAGAACAAAACGTTCAGCCATTTTTTGTTTATTATAAAGTTGATTATATTTATTTACTTATTATTGAATTTTTTTTAAATTAAAAAACTCTATTATAAATAAATAATACAAATCCTAGTTAATAGAATATGACAAGGAGAGGAAGGAATTCGGCCAGTAAAAAATTACTCTTTAGCGTACGTAATAACTGAAATGACACGATCCTCAGTACTTCACATATGTTTGGCAAAATGTCAAAACATCGTTGGCCGTTTTGACATTTTGCCAAACATGTGCGATACACTGAGGATCGTGTTATCTCGTTGTTAATGGGGATTTTATATTAAACTAGTCTTCATAATAAAGCAACGTAATTCTGAATTTTTGTTTTAAGTAGATTCTCAAACGAGGAAATTTATTAATCTCAATTTTTTGGAGCCACAGATGCATTCAATGACGGTGAGGTTTCATTAAAAAATAATTTTCTTTTTTTTTTTATTTATTTTGCCCGTTTGATAATTTTCTTTTATCCATGATTATTTTAATGTTAATGGCCGATTGTGTGCATTTCTCATCATATAAATATAATAATAAATAAAAAATTTCATAAAACGGTCTATTCAGTGAAAATGATTTGAACAAATCAGACCAATTTTCTATAGAATTTTAAGTGGAAGTTTCACTTCTCTACTGTAGATAAGTGTTTTTTTTTTTTTTTTTTTACAGGATGAAGTTCTTCCTCTCTCTTTTCTAAATTCCTTTTATTATTTCAACTTTTTTTTGCAGCAATGAAATCAAAATATTGTACCACAATATTAGAATTAAGTATTAGTTCTAGTAAAATCAATATAAATACCAAATATTGGTGGGAAAAATGCCAAAATCCTTTTTAAATAAATAAATATTAATTCATAACAACCCTTCATAAAATTTTAAAAGCAAAACAAAGATACTAATCTTGAAATAAAAAAGAAAATTTGTGATTTATTTAACGTTAACAATATTGTTCGGCATAATTGAATTATAAAATATGCCGGGGCCTGACAACGGAGTAGAGCAACAGCAACCACAATTGTTACTGTCAAGCGACGAAACCTCGGGTAGGTGACCCCAAAGAATGAGAGTGCTAAATGTCCTCTGGTATTACAATCCATCGGTATTACAATATTAAGTTCAAATATATATATATATCAATTAAAACCCTATGGCCACTCCAGCCTAAAAGGGAAATTAAAAAAATTGAAATTATAGGTATTTTTTTATTACTTACAACAAAAAAAAAAATATTCTTAAAGAATTTAAATAGGAGATTATTTATTTTAAATTGACTGGGCGGACATTCGTCTCCAAATGTGATAATTCTAGTATCTTTTCCATAAATGGCAGATAGGTAGGTCTTTGGTTATTAAGATGATAATAAGTCTTTGTTCATTTTTTTTTTTTTAACAAATACCTCTTATGTGCTTAAGAAGCGTCAATTATGTTTGTATTTATGTGAAGATTTTAGAAACAAGAACGCATTCGTTTATGTAGGCAACTCAAATGGATTTTCAATTAATTACTCAGGAGAGGAAGTACAACTCATCTCAGTTATTAATTTCTTGGGAGATTTAACAATTGTGGTCTGCTCTAGAGAAGTAATTAATCGAAAAATCCATTAGTGAATTAGTTATTTGGGTTGCCTCCCTTCCAAACAACTATGAAGTAGGTTTACACATGTTTATGTGAGTGGTATTTTGCTTAATAGCTGAAGATATATATTAAATTAAACTTCAAAAAGTATTGGACATAATAAAGACAAATGAGAGAGATGATTCTATGCTCTGCTCATTTCTTGTTGTTTAAAAGTTTATTTTTGTGATAAGAATATGCATAAATTATAAACTGATAAATGCTTCTCTTTTAACTAACAAATAAGAATATAATAATAGGTAGAGCGAGAGAGAAATTGAGAAGGAAATTCAATCTTCTCCAAAGTGCTTATTATTTAAAGGTATTAATTTACCGAAAGAGAGAGAGAGAGAGAGAGCAACAATTAATTAATTAATTAATTAAAAAAACGCTAGAAGTAAATAAAAAGATAATAAAATGAATAATTTAATTCAATTTCTTGTCTCATTTTGGTAGGAGAGATAATCGCGTTTTGCTTCTTGCTCTTTTTCGATTTCATGTTACTCATTAAAAACAAAAACTCCAAACAATTTGATGCATCATTTCTAAAAAGAGAGGAAAAATACGAAAATCGAAAATCGGCTTAAAAAGATCCTTTACAAATTCAAACTATAATTAAATTAAATCGAAAATATTTGGAGAATAACGAATGAACCAAAGATATTTTTAACGGTGAAGGATAAATAAAGGAGTGTCTCAAAAAATAAATAATAATAAATATTCTATGTATTTCTGGTAACAAATATTATTAAGGTGCGTATCTCGAAAAACCGTTAGGACTACCGAGTTTCTCGAGGCTTGTACACGGGAGCAAACCTTTGGAAGAGATGCAGGGTTTAGTAACGCTTTTAGTGCTTGAAATGAACTCACTTAAGTTGCGCGACTCGAAAAGCCGTTAGAACACGATTGACTACCGAGTTACTCAAGGCGGCAAGAGATGGCGTTAGTTTTTCCCATAGGAATAGAAGGGATTTATTCCATTTTACTTTAAAGATTCCAGCTAATTAATTAAGGGTAGAAAATTAATTATTTTTTAACACAATGATTACTAATTTAATTATCTATAAGATTTAGAGCGAATTTTTTAAAATTATCTTTTATTTAATGCGATTAATCTAAAAAAAATTTATTTTTTCGAAAATTAAAAAAAGAGCTTCTCTAATAAGTTGTAGATATTTTAAATAGCTTTAATTAAAAAAAATTTGAGGTCGATAGCTTCAAAATTGTGGCCGCTGGAATCTCCCAAAATTAGCACCCCGAGACGCGCACCTTAAAATAAATATTCTTTTGTAGTGTAAATTTAAAAAAATTTTGAAAGGTTGCCCGCCAAGTAAACGATGATAGGTTCACTCTGGTTGACGACCTAAACATGTTGCTAACTTATGACTGACTCTCTTATGATCTCTCTCTTACGACGCGCAACAACTAACTTATGCTCTCTTATGATTTATGCTTTATGTCGTTTATGTTTTATGTCTTTATGCTTTATGTATTATGCTTTATTTATGTTCAACCACTCGTTATCATTTTCATTAATAAATATTCTATTTGTTTGTTATAATTCATTCGTTCTTATTATTTAAATTCTCCATTATATTATACTACAATTATCAGAAGTGGGATAGACCAACGGATAGACCAACGGATTGACCGGGATTGACCGCGATATCACCAAGACAGACCAAGATTGTGACCAAAATTATAAACATGGGCTCTCCATTAAATGATTCAGAAAACTTAAATAAAAAATTACAAGATGCTGAAGAAGATGAAGAGGAAAGTGAAGAAGAAAATGAAGAATACGAAGAAGCTGATGAAGAAGAAGAAGATGAGAAGAAAGAAGTTACAAATAAAAAATATCATGAAAAATCGCCTCGATATACAATGAACTTTAAGGACATTGAAGATTCAATTCGATCATTCAACGGTGAAGATTCTTATGCTATAGAAAATTGGATTCAAGACTTTGAAGAATTAGCGTTAATCATGAAATTTAATGACATTGAAAAATTAGTTTTTGCGAAAAAATCGTTAAAAGGAATTGCAAAATTGTATATCAATGGTGAAAGAGGACTGAACACGTGGACACTTTTAAAAAGTAAATTAAAATCTGAATTTGGTGTAAAAGTGAACAGTGCCGACTTACACAAAGAGCTTTCTAGAAGAAGAATGAAAAAAGAAGAATCTACTTTAGAATATATGTATGCTATGAAAGATTTGGCTGCGAAGGGCAAAATTCAAACCGATGCTCTAATTCAATATATTGTAGATGGAATTTCAGATGATTTTAATAATAAACTATTTTTATATGAAGCTAAAAATCTTAAACAATTGAGAGAAAAATTAGAAATTTATAATAAGCACAAGCGCAGATTTCCATCAGTCTCGGTGAGTAGCACAACCAAATCTTTTAATAATAAAACTCCTTTATCTGCTCAGAAAATAGAGACACCCAAAGGCTGTTATAATTGCAACGAACGAGGTCACATTGCGGCTAATTGTCCAAAACCCAAACGTGAACGAGGTTCCTGTTATCTCTGTGGCTCAATGCGTCATCAGAAGAAGGATTGCCCAAAAGTCGCATCGACGTCAACGACTTCATCGGCAGCACCATCTTCTTCGACAACGACTCATCTGATAGAGGACCACGAGAAACGAGTTCCCGAATACGTCATCAAGGTGAACATGGACTGTGGTGAACATTTGGCAATTTTGGATACAGGTAGCCCAATTTCATTATTAACTGAACAAGCATTACCTATTAATTATAAATTAGAACCTTATGATGAAATAAAACAATTTCAAGGCATCAATGGATCTAAAATTTCAATATTAGGCACATTGTATCAAAATTTAAGAATAAATGAATTTTATGTAAGAATTAAATTTTATATCGTTCCGAAAGATACAATTTCATATTTTTGTTTATTAGGAAGAGATTTTATTTCAAATAAAAATTTAATAATAACATTTGGTGACTTTGTAGAAATTAAATGTAAAGACCAAGCTTTAAATTTGAAATTTCCATTTGACGAAATTTTAAATATTTCAGAAATTAAATCAGATGAATTAAGCAATTTAAATATAAATCCAAATTTAGAATGGAAAATTCAAAATGAAGTCAAGTCTATAATGGAGAAACATTACTTTCAAAAGGAAAAGCCGAATGAGCCTGAAACAAAATTAGAATTAAAATTGCAAGTAAATTCAAATCATAAAATATTCTATGCTAGGCCTAAAAGATTATCGATAGATGAAAAAGAATCTGTAAAATTAATTATTGATGATTTATTAGAACGGAAAATAATTAAGCCAAGCAATTCTCAATATAGTAGTCCAATTGTCTTAGTGAAAAAGAAAGATGGTAAATTTAGAATGGCAATAGATTATAGGGAATTAAATAAAATAACAAGTCGAGATGTATTTCCGATACCTCACATTGAAGAACAAATTGATAATTTAAAAGGGAAAAAATATTTTACGCGTTTAGATTTGAAAGATGCATTTCATAATATAAAATTAGATGAAGAATCAACAAAGTATACTTCTTTTATAACTTATTTAGGGCAATTTGAATATTTAAAAATGCCATTTGGTTTATCTAATGGAAGTTCATTTTTCATGCGTTTTATTACTCAAGCATTTAGAAATTTGATTGATAAACAAAAAATTCAAATATACTTAGATGATATTTTAATTGCAACAGAAACAATTGAAGAAAATTTTGAAATTTTAAAAGAAGTGCTAAATATAATTAATTTAAATTGTCTAGAATTAAAATCTGCTAAGTGTGAATTTCTTTTTACACAAATTAATTATTTAGGATATGTAATTAATGAGGAGGGTATTAGTCCCAACAATGAAAATATTAATGCAGTTAAAGATTATTCCATTCCTAGAAATTCTAAAGAATTGCATAGCTTTTTAGGTTTAATTTCTTATTTTCGAAAATTTATTCCAAATTTTGCGATCATAGCAAAACCTCTATATAATTTATTAAAATTAGATGAATTTAATTGGACAGAAAAAGAAACTATTTGTTTTGAAAATTTAAAGCAAAAATTAATACAATCTCCCATTTTAGCTATTTATTCCCCAAAAGCAGAAACTGAATTACATTGTGATGCAAGTTCTCATGGATTTGGATCTGTTTTGCTTCAAAAGCAACCCGATGGAAAATTTCATCCCATTTGTTACTTTAGTAAAAGAACAACCCCTCAAGAATCAAAATACCATAGTTTTGAATTGGAAGCTTTAGCAATAATATATGCGTTAGAACGTTTTAGAATTTATCTACAAGGTATTCAATTTAAAATAGTGACAGATTGTAATAGTTTAAAGCAAACATTAGAACGTAAAGAGATAAATCCTCGTATTTTGAGATGGTCACTAATTCTAAGAAATTATAATTATACTTTAGAACACAGGGCTTCGGAGCAAATGAAACATGCTGATGCACTAAGCCGTAAATCTCAAATTTTAATAATAACTGAAAATAGCTTTGAAAGAAATTTAGCAATTCTACAAAATTTAGATCAAAACATTGCAAAAATAAAGGCTCAATTAGAAAAAAGGCAAGATAAAATTTTTGAATTAAATAATGGTTTAGTTTATAGAAAGTATAATAGTAAATTATTATTTTTTGTACCTGATTCAATGGAAAATAATGTTATAAAGTCCTGCCATGAGCAAATAGGACATCAAGGAATAAATAAAACAGCTGATTACTTATTAAGAATATATTGGTTTCCGAAAGTTAAAGAAAAAATTAAAAAGTTTATTGAAAATTGTTTTAAATGTATTACTTATTCATCTTTGTCAAATGAACGTAATTTAGAAAAAAGCAGAGAAATAGCATGTGAAAAAATTAAAGAAACTGGTGAATATAATAAAAATTATTATAATAAAAGACACAAAATTCCTCATGATTATGATATAGGTGATTATGTAATGATAAAAAATGTAGATGTAACTCCAGGTGTAAATAAAAAATTGATTCCAAAGTTTAGAGGTCCATATGTAATTTGTAAAAAAATTAGATTTAGATAGATATGTAATCAAAGATCCTGAAGGTGAACAATTGACCCAAATACCTTATGAAGGCATTGTTTCTCCTGAAAACATGCGTATGTGGCGTTCTGTAAAATCCGCTCAAGAATAAAACTTATGTTAAGATTGTATTCTCATATTGTGTATTCTTATTATTGTATATTCATATTGTATTCTTATTATTGTATTCTCATATTGTATTCTTATTATGCAACAATCAAACTGGCTTGAGGTCAAGCCAAAAAGGTCAGGTTGGCCGAGCTGTAGTGTAAATTTAAAAAAATTTTGAAAGGTTGCCCGCCAAGTAAACGATGATAGGTTCACTCTGGTTGACGACCTAAACATGTTGCTAACTTATGACTGACTCTCTTATGATCTCTCTCTTACGACGCGCAACAACTAACTTATGCTCTCTTATGATTTATGCTTTATGTCGTTTATGTTTTATGTCTTTATGCTTTATGTCTTATGCTTTATGCTTTATTTATGTTCAAACACTCGTTATCATTTTCATTAATAAATATTCTATTTGTTTGTTATAATTCATTCGTTCTTATTATTTAAATTCTCCATTATATTATACTACACTTTCAACCCTTAATCCACACAATGAAAATATTGTAAATACAAAAGAAAAAAAATATGCTATTCGAAATAAAAATTCAGTAAGAGAAAGTTGTGCACCGTGCTGATATACACCAGATTTTTTGTGTCGAGACCATATTTAGTTTCCCATAGCACCTTAGTTTCAAACTTGACCACTTGCATTTCAACCCATATTGGAAGGTCACATGAAATAAAATAAATAGTAAAAAGTTTAAAAAAGTCTGTTGTATTATTTGGATTTGTACGTGGCCAACGGCTAAAGGCCAATAAAAAAAAAAAAAAAAAAAAAAAAAAAAAAATATTTGTACACCAATATTTTCAATCACTCTAACGTCTAATTAAACTTAATGTTTTTAATTTCCTATTTTTTACTTTTCTCTTAGCCTTATATATGAAATATATAGGAGAGAAAGCGTATTACGATCATGCAAAAATTCGATGTCGAGATTTTGATGGATATACATGTTTTGAGGTCCCCTGAGTCCAAAAGTGGGTCCCGCAAATTGGTCTGTGTGTGTGTGTGTATGTATGTGTGTGCGTGTGTCTGTATTGTGTGTGCGTGTGTGTGTGGACAGACTTTTAGCATGAAGGAGTTGAGCTAGCGGATTGAAATTTTATATTTTAACTTAGGTACCTTTGAAGAATCTCAAAATAAGCTTTGAACAAGATCGGCCAAAAAGTACTAGTACTTTACTGATGTACTTTTTCAGTTTTTTCGATTTTCTCAAAATTCCCTCCAAGGATTTTTTTTTAAAACTTCATAAATGAACTATTTTTTAGATGCTCTTTAAAATGTATATTCTCATTTTGCCGTTGAAATCTTCTTCGAAGACCACTTTTAATACTCTTGTTCCTTCATAGGAAAGATAGAAATGGGTTGTGCCAGCCATGGTAACGGAATTTAAATCTTTTCTTTTATTAGATTAAAAATCAATTATTATTTAAATTCCCATTTTTTTTTAATTTATTTGTGTCTTTAATTGTTTCAAAGAAAATATATATGTCCCCCTCTCACTTGCAAACATTATCGTCTCTCTCCCCTACCTTTTTTACTTTTAAATTTCCTTTCCACCTTATCTTCGCATAGTGAACAATGCTATTTCCTATAGGGATTTGTATAATAATCTCGATTCAAAAGGGGGTCCCCTTTAGAACTTTTTGCGGCATTTTAAAATTTTTTTTTCCAATTCTTATGAAATTTTGTATTTCCTAATTTATCGATTCTATATTGTGTATAAAATGTCCCTGAAATATGAGATTAAAATTTTTGAAAAATAACCATAGCTTTGTTTGAAGAAGTCCAACATTTAAAAATGCAAGTTTGAAACTAAGGTGCCATCGGAAACTAAATATATCTCGACACAAAAAACCTGGTGTGACCAGCACAGTGCACAACTTTCTCTTACCGAAGGGTAAGAGAAAGTTGTGTGCTGTGCGCCGGTCACACCAGATTTTTTTATAGTGAAATTTTTTTTTTCAAATTAAATTAAGAAATTTATCATTCCTGTATTTTGTAAAAAAAAAAAAAAAAAAAACTATAAAAGAACATTATTATATCAATGACAAAGAAGAAAGGTTGGATATTTAAATTTTTTTATAAATTCGCTTCGGGTTGTCAAAATCGTGATACACCCTGTATAGCAAATCTTGATGTTTTCTCGCTTGAATGAATTTTGCTAGGGAATATAAAAAGTAGGCGGACGATATAAAAGAGTCGACTATGAAGAATGTCCAAAGATGAAGGTCTATTAGGGGGAGAGGAAAGCCGAGGATGAATAAAGAAAGTATAAAGCGAGCGGCTCTGCCTTAAAGCCAGCCAGCAACGCGGGGATTTGTCCAGCTCAAGTTAGCACGGGATTACCGCGCGATTCAATACATTTTATAGCCCTCGGCAAGACGAGACTGTCTTTGACAAGTGAATTTATATCTCTTTTGTTATTTTTTATTTTATATCAAATTGAAAATGTTAACATAAATATTAGTATTTAGAAATAAAAAAGTGTAATTTATTTTGAGTGATTTGAAAAAAACTTTTTGAAGTAAAACTTCTTGGGGTGCTTATTTTGGGAGATTCCAGCGGCCTCAATTTTGAAGCTATCGACCTCAAATTTTTCTTAAATTAAGGCTATTTAAAATATCTACAACTTATAGAAGCCTTTTTTTGATTTTCGAAAAAATATTTTTTTTTTAGATTAATCGCATTAAATAAAAAATATTTTAAAAAAATTATCTTATTTATGTATTTTGAAATGTACTTATTGTATGGCAAGGGATGGCCTAGCAGCCTACCTTAATAAAAAAAAAAAAAAAAAAATTCTCTATATCTTATAGATAATTAAATTAGTAATCATTGTGTTAAAAAATAATTAATTTTTTTTACCGTTAATTAATTAGCTGGAAACTTTCAAATGAAATGGAATATATCCCTTGTATTCCTATGGGAAAAACTAACGCTATCTCTTGCCGCCTCTAATAACTCGGTAGTCAATCGTGTCCTAACGGTTTTTCGCAACTTAAGTGAGTTCATTTCAAGCACTAAAAGCGTTACTAAACCCTGCATCTCTTCCAAGGGTTTGCTCACGTGTTCAAGCTCAGCAAATTTCTTAAGCAATGACGTCAGCTGGGAATAAGAAAAAGACGGCGACTAGACTCAACACATTCATATACCTCAAAGATAACTTGATAGACAGCTTATACATTGAAAATTATTTTCTAGCCAATTCTCTATTGTGAATTTGAATTTTTCATACGTATCACTTCTCTAGTGTGAAATATCAATATTTTTTCACCCCAACATACCCCCTTCCTGTAATCTAATTTAAAATAAATTTTATCGGACTGAACGAGAAGTGAACCAGTGATTTTAATATCAAAGGCAAATTCTATTAATTAATTTTGCATTGAAACATAGAAAGACTTGACATTACATTTTTTGTTAAAAAAAAAACTACGCCAAAAATTGAACATTTCTTTTTTAATCACAATTAATTAATTCGGTTAATTAATTAATTAATTAGAGAGCAGGGGGTCGGGTGTCGAAATAGTGGACTCTCATTTCATTGTGCCTGTTCTGTCATGTTGATGAAATGGCTATGATTTGTTTTCTAGAAGTTTATTAATCCCAATTCGTGTGTGGGATGATTTTAAGCCCGAGCAGTAAACTAACCATCCAGCCCCCTCCTCTCAGCTCTGGACCTCCAACAAAGCAATTAGAGAGTCGTTATCAAACTCACAGAGCCGGTCAGAAACGAGCAGACGTCATTTCTGAGATAAAATCAATACGCTAAATTAACGATTAGAGACCCAGTGTTGGATTACACCATCTTGTCTTACTGAAAATAACCAATAAAACAATGTTTGTTCAACAGATTGAACTAACCTCTCTATTAAAATTGAAATAGCTATGTGAAAAAACTTTTTCTTTTTGGACAGATAACAACTACACAGGCTAATTATGAATGAGTATAATCGGAATAAAGATCTTATTGCTCTCCTTTGCTGATCTATACAGGGGACCTCAAAACGTGTATATCCATCAAAATCTCGACATCGAATTTTTGACATTAATCCAATACTTTCTCTCTATATATATTAACATATATAAAGGTAAGAGAAAGTAAAAACTCAAAATATAAATATGAGCTATCTCACACCCAATAACCACATCTAAATGCTAGAGGTTGCAAGAGATTTAACAAATAGAAGTATATAAATTCACAAAAAAAAGCTTATTTTAAGTGAGGTGATCGCCTCCCCACGGATCAACGCCTGGAAGCAGGCAACCAGAATAAAAGACAAATCGCTCCGACCGCCTCTGGTGGATTACAGACCTCGTTTCTTTCTAATTTTGTCGTTAAATATCAATTGATTTTCATATTGGTGTTCTAAATATGACTACAATTGATGATTTATCGATTACTGAAAATAAGCTATCAAAAAATAATTATTGTCATATTGGAAAATAATCTTGTAACATACCGTTGTTTGTTAAAAATAAAAAATTTAAGCAATAATATCATGATTAAATTTTTTTGAATAAATTATGGAGCCAAATTGTTCAAATAAATTGATACGTTTCTTGGCTAATAAGCTGTTGGAATCGGTATTTTTTAAAAATATTGTTCGCGTTGTTTTTTTTTTTTTTTTTTTTGAAGTGTCGGTAAGGTGGCTCTTAATTAGAGAGCAACCAACTCGAAAAGTGATCGTCACCAGAGCCGTTTGGCCCTGGCTGTTGTTATTGATGTTGTGGCTGCAAAACTCCAGCCAGGCAATTGCCGAAGAAGGTAAAGAACAGGCTATCAATTAAAAGAATAGTCGTGTGGATTAATCGTTGGGGGACCAATAACAACTAGCCAGTCATGGGGGATGGATGCATGGCGGATAACCTGTCTCTCTGGGACAAGTTCTCTTCTCTCCATATGGAAATAAAATAGTGTGCGGCATCCAAACTTCTGGAGAGAATACAATGCGATAAAGTGGTTTTCTTCAACATGTTTATGCATCCAAGAGCTTCTTTTTTTAAAAGGCCTACTACTATTAAGTGTTTTATGCTGCTTAAAAGAAATAGAAGTAAAAAGTCTAACCAAAACTGCCAAAATAAACAAAGAATTCAAACTTACTATTTTTTCGTTGTTTGACTTTGTGGACTAAATTAATTTCAAATTACATTAAAACTAAAAATTATTATTTAGAATCTTTTTATTGCTTATAATTACCTCAAATAATACATAATTAATAGAACGAATAGGGATAGATTAAATTGTTTCACCTGTCAAAGTTCCTCAGCATAAATCTGTTCACATTTTTCATATTAATTAATTCTTAAACTTGACAGCGACTTTCTAGAGAGTTTTTTTTTTTATTTTGCCAAAAACAGACTTTTTACCGACTATTTGACTTTTAAGGGACTTTTTCGGAAAATAAAAAGACTTTTTTTCCGCTCTCTGCTAAAACTAATAAAAATAAACGAGCTTTTCAACTTTGTTTTCTTGAAAAATAAATACAGAGAAAAACTGAAGGTTTAGTGCGATTTAAGGCTAAAACTATCCAGTTTTCATCCAAATATTGACGCTCTTTAGGCATAAAACAAGGTCAAAAATAGCAATGATGTTTTTTCAAACCTGACCCATAGTTTTTAAGATTGATTTTTGTTTTTAATACAAAGTAAATGCAATAATATTTTTTTTTTTTTTTTAAGTAATTTTGTACCAACCCATTTTACTTACACATTCACGCCACATTTATATTTATTATACCCTACTATATACTGGGCCTCAGCGTTTTTTTTTACGGAAAAAGTGGGCTGCACGTCAAAAAAGGTTCGGGACCGGTGGTATAGATAATAAAGTGAAGTTATATATCTGCTAAGCTTTTGCTTGTCTTCAAAAAATTTCAAAGTGAAAACTGGTTAAAGATACAACACCTTTCCCTATATAACATACTTTGAAGTTGATAGTAAATAAGAAAAAAAAATCCTTTATGAGTGTAAGGGCGGGAGGTACTTTGATGACATCACGCATCCATCCATCTGGTAGCTGTGAAACGAAGTGTTTGTGTCCCGTCCCGCCCGGTGATGATTTGTTTGAACCTTTCTTCAGGGCATGTTGCCCTCTTCTCTGTTCTTCTTCCTCAGCCCACTCACGCTCTTTATGTTCATGATTTATTCGGTTTGGCCTCCGCCCAGGCCTCCTCCCCCGCAATAACTAGGCGCGGGACTTCGCCGCTCACGTCTCAATCGGCTTCATTGACAAATCGATCCGATCCTTCTGCCCCTCTCTGCTATTTATTATTTCAATTACGTATAATGGAGCTAATTATTCAGAGATGCCGAGGCAATTTAAAACACACCCTTCGTTTGCTCTTTGATACTGAATAATCTTCTTAAGGCGTCTTCTTTTTATTATAAGAAGATTCTAAGCAATCATTCGATGTCTACTACCAAACAATTGCAATATACCGTAAAAACAAATTAAGATAGTGAATGGGGGGGTAAGTGAAAATTCCATAGTATTTTATTGTTCAATAAGGGTGAATTTGCTCCTAGTCAATTGATTAAATGAAAAGAGTTAATGAATACGTTTCAAGTTAAAGTCCAAATTAAAGAAAAAAATGAAAGAGCAAATAGTGGCCAGATTTTCAGGCAAAAGAAAAGTTGAAAAATAATTGAAATCGTTTAAGGAAAGAAAGATCATTTTTAGCCATAAAAATTTATTCGTTTTTTTAAAAGAAGGTATGGACTAAAAAAAAAATAAACCTTGTTAAAATGAGGGCGGTATTTACGGTCTAGGGGGCAAGTGAGTGGCAAATTTTTTTATAAATTCGCTTCGGGTTGTCAAAATCGTGATACACCCTGTATAGCAAATCTTGATGTTTTCTCGCTTGAATGAATTTTGCTAGGGAATATAAAAAGTAGGCGGACGATATAAAAGAGTCGACTATGAAGAATGTCCAAAGATGAAGGTCTATTAGGGAGAGGAAAGCCGAGGATGAATAAAGAAAGTATAAAGCGAGCGGCTCTTGCCTTAAAGCCAGCCAGCAACGCGGGGATTTGTCCAGCTCAAGTTAGCACGGGATTACCGCGCGATTCAATACATTTTATAGCCCTCGGCAAGACGAGACTGTCTTTGACAAGTGAATTTATATCTCTTTTGTTATTTTTTATTTTATATCAAATTGAAAATGTTAACATAAATATTAGTATTTAGAAATAAAAAAGTGTAATTTATTTTGAGTGATTTGAAAAAAACTTTTTGAAGTAAAACTTCTTGGGGTGCTTATTTTGGGAGATTCCAGCGGCCACAATTTTGAAGCTATCGACCTCAAATTTTTCTTCCTTCAAATTCTTCTTTTTATTATAAGAAGATTCTAAGCAATCATTCGATGTCTACTACCAAACAATTGCAATATACCGTAAAAACAAATTAAGATAGTGAATGGGGGGGGTAAGTGAAAATTCCATAGTATTTTATTGTTCAATAAGGGTGAATTTGCTCCTAGTCAATTGATTAAATGAAAAGAGTTAATGAATACGTTTCAAGTTAAAGTCCAAATTAAAGAAAAAAATGAAAGAGCAAATAGTGGCCAGATTTTCAGGCAAAAGAAAAGTTGAAAAATAATTGAAATCGTTTAAGGAAAGAAAGATCATTTTTAGCCATAAAAATTTATTCGTTTTTTTAAAAGAAGGTATGGACTAAAAAAAAAAATAAACCTTGTTAAAATGAGGGCGGTATTTACGGTCTAGGGGGCAAGTGAGTGGCAAATTTTAGGGGTGGGAGAATTTGTGAAAAAACTGCTTATTTAGGCCTTATAAATATATATAAATTTTTTTAAAATAGCAGTAAAAAAACTAATAGGAACACAGGCTTTTTTATCAAAGAGAGGAAAAATTATATTAAAATAATAAGTATGTGTTTCTCAGTGTTGGGTGTTTGAAGAGGGGGAGGGGCAGGGGGAAGGGGCAAGAGTCCACTGCCTAGAGGCAGTGAGTGAATGTTAAAATTGGTATTCACAATTCCACAAAATGTGAAATAAAAAAAAATTTAGCTTTTAATAATTTTTGCCTGATCTTTTTCTAATATTCTATTGTAAATTACTAATGTTTAGCAAATATCCATTGATTTCAACCACCATTTAATAGCCTATAATATTTTGGTTGATAGAAAAAAAGCTCCAGATAAAGTAGTACTTTACTTTTAGTTTTTTCTTCTTTTTTTTTCAAGTAGAACTAAATTTTTTGTTTTATTTAAGATCTTTATCAGCATCTGAGGCCATTTAGACCCGGACTCTATTTAATTCAATTGATGAAAGTTGGAAAAAATCTTTTGTTTATGAGTATTTCAAAAAACTCCATAGAATTTTGGGCTATGTAATTTTGAGACATTTTTGGGGCGGTATATATTGAAATCGGGCAAATAATGCAAAAGCCCTTGGCAATTTTAAATATGTTGATATATGATACTTAGGAATAAGTTTAAAAGGAATTACTGAACAAAAAAAGCAAAATAAGCAAAATCTGATCCTTTATGATTAAGAATTGAAGAGATAAAAATATCGACATTATGAAATGAAATTTTAACCTGCGTCCAATATTAATTCATTTAACGAATGAGATCTGATGATCATATTACCTATACTATTACAAAAAAGTGAGAAAAAAAAACAATTTTGTTTTTAATAGTCTAGAAATTCGACAGGGCATAAATGTGTTAGAAACAAATCGATTTTCGCTCGTGACTTGGTAGTAAGGGGAAAGATAGAAATGGAAATTTGTTTCCGTTTGAATAATAATTGACTTTTTTTTGCTCGGGGCTCTCATTCACTCTTTTGAGTAAATAAGAAATTTGATCCTTTTTCTAAATGGCTTATTAAAAGGTAGGGAAATGACTTGTTAACGAAATTAACGAAAAATTACAAACGAAAAACAAATAGCTATTATAATACTTGAGTAAAAAATTTCGAAGTATACTATTAAAATAGGTCTAATATGTAATTAAAAAAAGAGATTGTTTTTTACGATAAAGAAATAATTTTCTAGTAGAAAGAATCTCTTTCTCTTTTTTTGTGGTTTTAAAATTAAAACTTAAAAAGAATTACCATAAAAACGATTTCATTATGCACATTAAACACCTAATAAACTTGAAAATAAGATTATATAGTTTCAATGAAGGGAGATAAAATTTTAAAGACAATCATAACAAATGTTTATCCTTTTGTTCTTTATTTTAATCTCTTTAGTATTATAGAAAAGAGACAAATTTTCTACTTTAGAAAGTTTAAGTTTATTTTTTGACACGATGACTGATAGGAAAAAAAATTAGGGATTATTTATTTAAGTTTGTAAGTGCACTTGTTATTTAGAGGATCAAGATATCAGAGGCCTATATTAGTAATTTTTTAAGATAATTGAAGGAGTGTATATGTTACAGTGCTTTAGGATAAACTAGCTTCTCCTAGGCCAAACTAGTTTATCCTAAGGCACTTAAGAAAAATTAGTTTTCGGAGTATTCCCTAAAGTTGTTTTACATTTTTTTAACTAAGGAGAAACTAACTGCAAAGGACCGAAACAGACAAGTGTGGAAACCCTGCAAGTTGTTTTAAAATTACAATAAAAAAGTGTTCCGGTATTGTAGTATAATATTGCAATTTTATAATGTATTAATAATTATTGAAATTTAATTTTGGTGGTATATTTTTTATTGTGCTTTTGTTATGTATCTATATGTTATTTAGTTTTCGTTTATTATTATATTTATATTGTTTTGTTATTAACAAACTCAGGAAACTTATTGTAACATCATGCTTTTTATGTAAACACTTGCTTTGATAATTGTGACTAACTTCATGGAAATGAGTGAAAATGGCGGGAAAATTTGAATCGAACTTCACAGAAATGCCGACAGATGGCGCTGTATATAAAAAGGCAAGTAACGGACATGACAGTTAGTTCACTTGAGTCGGAGCAAGTGCATAGTACTTGATAACGGCTGCAGAATAAGCAGTCGAAACGTTGTACAGTATTTATATATTTTTAATAAATATTTAAAACAAAAATGTATCTATAGGTCTATAATTAAAAATTCTCCTAATAATAATGTTTTGTTATTATTTTAATATTGCTTTGTATACCTATATTAATTTTGTAAGTGTGTATTTTTGTATTCATTTTAGCCCAATGGCTGATGGCTTTCGGGCAAAAATAAAATTGAAAAAGATGATTCCATATTAATTCGCCCTCTCCTCGAAGAGTTTGTCCTAGGGTAAGCTAGTTTATCCGGAAATATTAAATATTAAAATACGGCAAAACTAGTACATCCTAAACTCCACCCATTCCTCTTAGCCAAATAACTATTTACTAAAAATTTTATAGTCAAGTTTTGACTTTAATTCAAAGGCCTTTTGAAGAGGTGTCAATACATTTGTTTCAAAACCCATGAGACGTGGAATTTATTATTTAAGATTCAGTCACTTGCACTTTTGCTTTTGTTTTATATATATTTCGGTTTCGGATGAAGTCCTACTCATTTGTTGTTACTAATATATAACCAACTTATGAATCATGATGGACTTCCTTATTTAATGGCTACTATTTGTTTATATTGTCTAGTTTTGTTATTAGTCATGACTCATCGAATCAAAACATTGTTTGCTACAACAACTAATAAATAACGGTGAATTCAATCGACTGCCAATCTGATTATTATTTAATCATTCTAAATAAATGTTATGTATGTACGTACATATTAGAGCTATTGTCTTTTCGTATTTATTTTAATGTATGAAATTTTTACACCAATAATAATAAATTCCTAATGGGTTTAAGGAAACACTCGGAGGTAAAAGAAGAATATAAAAAAATGCATAAAATATGCAACAACAAAAGTCAATTCCAAGACGAGAGGAAAAAAATATTTGAAAAATAACGAGTTATTCCATTACAAACAGAATACAAATTATAGCTACACGGAAAATAAATTAATGAAAAATAATAGGAATTGTAGAAATTTCCATAAATTCGTTTAAATTTTATGAGATTGTATATGATTGGCTAATAATTAATATAAAATTAGAACAATTTTGTTTTTATTTAGATTCTTTTAATAATAAAAAGGGTTTGGAATGTACTGGCATATCCATCAATAGAGTGGGGTCATGGACCCCCTCCTTCCCAAAAGACAAGTAAAAAATAAGTTAATACAATAGATAATAGCCCTGCACCAGGCCTGTATTGAGTATAAATACTGTATAAATAAATATAAACAAGAAAATATTGAAAATAATATATAAATATCAGTTTCCAAGTTATTTTTTTTTTTTATTTATTAACTGTATTTTTTTAAATAAAATAAATCCAGTCACCCAAATCATTGCAGTTGAACAATGTCAAGAGCGGTGAAACCTCGGGTGGGTGACCCCGAGGAACGAGCGTGTTGAACGTTCTCAGGTAGCCATGGATTTATTATTAATTTATATAATTTTTATAACTATAAATGGCCTCGTCTGCCGAAAAAAAAATTTATTAAACCCCGATGGTTTTTCTTGGTTACAAGGTGGTAAATGAGATTTTGAATAAAACAAAATTTTTTTTTAAATTATCGTTTTATATTTCAGAGCATATCTGGTTGAGTAGTCTTGTTTCGACAGACTAAACTGCCGTCTTCAGAACCAATCAAACTCCAATAAATACATTAAATTAATGATGTGTAAAATTACATATAGATAGATTTTAAGTTATTATAATAATTTACCACAACACTATCATATTTATAATAATAGAGAAAGTAAAATTTCAACAATCAAATGTTTGTATTATAGCTGGCAATCAATTTAAATAAATAGGGACGGGGTCTAAATGGCTTTCGATGCCGAAAAAGACCTTAAATGAAATAAAAAAAAAAAAAAATTCATAATCCATCTGAAAATGCAGATCAATGTTGAGTTATTTTATCTTAAAATCTAAAACTGAAAAAATGAGGCACTGGCGGGAGTAAAAAAAAAAAAAAATAAGGCTAAATGCTGAGTAGAAAAAATTTATCTAGCCCCAGGAAGGTAGAAAAATGACAAACTCAGTTAGGAATTTTTTGAATAAATACTGCAGAGCTTGACAATTTCCCGTAAAAAGGAAATTCGAGTGAAAAGTTCTGTTAAAACAAGAAGATGCGAATTTATAATTAACAATAACATAGAATCTAGAAATTAGGTTACTTGGGGAGAATGCAAATCAATAACCTAAAATTATGCCATTAGTTTGGGTTGCCTATCTTCCTATTAATGTCAGGAACCCACGTTTAATTTAATAAAAATTAAAGACAGAGCCTGATTAATATTTTTACACCAAAATAAAAAATTAAATTTTTTTTTAATTAAGAGAATAATGCCCTATGAAATAGTAATAATGGAAAATTTTTCATATTATAAAAAAAAATTTCACCTTTTGTTAAAAACATCATAATAATTTCAATATCATATTTCACAAATTTTAAAAATTCTGAAACTTTCATTATACTCAAAGCATTTTTTTTTTCATGCCAGTTTATTGAATGAATGAATGGAAATCCATCCGACGTTTTGGCTTACACGCCTTTTATTATTATTATTATTATGATATTTTCCATTCTTCTTTTGCTTGTCCAACCGAACACACACACTCATGGCTGGTAAATATCACTAGAGTTAATTTATATTCATTTATGTAAGTGGCTTTTTTCGTTATATAAAGATCAAATTAATTATGAAAAAAAATAACGCATCGTCGTCCGCCCACGCGCACGTTTATTTCCCCCTCCAGTGCCTGCAATATATGCTGTGATTCATACTCGAATATTCGTACATATATATACACATATATACACCCAAGATTAGATTTCAATGAATATATTAAATTCCCTTCGATTCATCATTCGGCTATCAAATTAACTACGAAATAACAATTGGCAATTAATCTTTGAACATCTCATAGTTTGGCAACCGAAATAACACTTAAAAAGAAAAAAAAAAAGAGAGAAAGAGAGGAACGTTTAAATGAAATTCATTTGATAATTGATATGCCTATTTACAAAACATGTTTTCCTATCGATGGTTTGGGACCAAAACCCCACTTATGAGCACAAAACCCAAAATATAACCAAAAAATTAAATAAATAGTTGAAACAATTTTTTCTTCATTGATGATAATTTCTAGATTGGTAGTAACTGAGCGTTGCTCTCGATTTAATAATTGTAATATAAGACACTAATTTTAGTGACACTAATTAAAAAAATCTGGTGTGACTGGTCGCACAGCAAACAACTTGATTCCTCAGGAAGAATCTCGTTATCTAAGTTACTGAGTAGCAATCAATTCTCAAGTTTGATTAGCCAAGTTTCATTAAATTATAAGAAAAAAAAAATGTTCGGCACGTACAAAGAGATAAAAACTATGACAATAATTGCCCTATGATGAGTGGCATCAAACCAAGATCAAAACTCAAATCCCTCCAAAAATTCCAAAATAAAAAATAAAATAAAAATGTAGAGACATATCCTGACAAAATTTTAAAACCTCTTATAAATTACAAAAAACACGTTAAATTTCTTTAAAAAAAAAAAACATTTTTGGGGGATTGGATAGCCGTAACCGTCGAAAAATTAATTATCTTACAACGATACTGGCTAAATTATACAATGAATATTTCGAAAATAAATCAGGGAAAATCTTATCAAGATAATAAATCTCTTATCTTATATCTCTCTCTATATATATATCTTATATACAATAAATAATAATATACTAAAACAAGATAAATAATTTAAAAAGGTAAAAATGATTCTCTCATTTCTATTCCCAGCTTTATTAGATTCGAACCCAGGGCTCTTAAGTTGTCAGCAAATTAATGAGAAGCAATTCAAGGCTGCTTTTAAATTCTAATATTATAACTATTATTAACAAATTTCACGCTATTAATTCCCTCGTTTTTACATCATTTACATAAATAACTCTGAAAAGAGAGAGTGCAAAAGACGATAAATAATCAAAATACAAATAAACATTTTTTAATTATTAATTAAAATCATTTTTTTATTTTATTATTATATAAAAATAAAATATGCAAATAAACTTTTTTGTTTTAAGGAAAAAGAAAGTTCAACAACCGTAAAAAATTCAACACCTAAGAAAAAAAAAAAAAAATAATGAAAATTCGTTATTTTAAAGAAAAAAAAAAGTTTTTATCTCTTTAATAATCTTTATTTTTTTTAATAGGCTAAAATTATAATTATATCGTTTGAGCGAGAATTTATTTAATACGCCTAGAGGATAGGACGAACACAAAGCAAAATTTTAATCCTTTAGAGCAGAGATAAGCTTTTGCCATGTGGTTTAAGGGTCAGAGGAGGGGGATAAATGTATTTATCGACAACCAATTAATTTAAATAAATATGATCCGATCCAGGGATCTATTTTCTTTCGTTTATCAATTTTTGCCTGTATTCATTTAGGTTGATAAGCTTAGTACCTATCAAATTTAAAAATGAATTTATTGTTATTATTAATCACATATTAATTAAGAAATTTTTAAAATAAGCTTAGATGATTTATTTAAAAACCAACTGTCAAATTAGTTCAGCATTATTGAAAGAGATGGCAGGCTAGTCTAACAGATGATATAATATTAGCCTATATTTATATATTTTTATGCTTTTATAAAAGATACATAATATATAATAACATTTATAAAGTATTTATTGTTAAAAGTTCAATGAAAATCAACCAAAAGCGTTAAATATTATCAGCTACCATTCTGACATCTCTTGGCAAATTTTTGAATTACTTGATTTTTGGGCATACTTTTAATGACACACTACGCCATCTTATCGGGAAAAACATAAGTAACCACTTCGCTCCCGTTCCCCCTTAAGTCCACCTGATATCTAGAGCCTTAATATATGGTATAGTGAAATATTTTTAAATTTATTTTATTTTTAAAATTATTTCACTATATACCTTATAATATAGCAAATACTTAAGGCCCGGCGGGGACTTAATTGTTGCGATCAGTGTACAAGAAGTCTCAAAATTTTTACGCATGACCATAGTTCCTTTACATTTTTGCGTTCTTTTATGAGAGAAATCATAAATTATTGAAATTTTTGTGATAGCCTTCTTTTCTTCCCATTGATATTTCAAATCATAGTGAATGGAATTCATTTTTTTTCTTCTTTTTTTTAGAGAATTTATTTTATGGTTCATTATGAGGCGCCTAAATAAATTTTTTCACTATCCTCTTTCTTTCCCTTGTAGCTGTCATTGTATCTAATCTAAAACTAAGGAAAGAAAAAAAATTATATTCCGTTGCTTTTGCGTTTATGCCAACGTTCTGTCTGTCTGTCTGTCACCGATTGTCTTGGTTTCGCTTGAGGCTAATTTTAATTCGAAGAGAGAATCATAAACTCACATCCTTATACTATTTTAGTTAAAAAAAAAAAGGTATTTTATTTGTTATTTGATTATAATTTTGAAAAATACGACTAAAAAAAAAAATACTTAGCCAAAGCTTTAAAAATCGTCAAAAATGAAAAGTGTGGGCAAAATTTCAAAGTTCAAATTCTTACCTATTTGCTAAAAAAATTTATTTTATCCCGTATGTAGTTTTCAATTTGATTAAATTCATGTTTCGACTGATTAGAAAAAGGATTTCATTTTTATACCACTCTTATAATCGCAGAATAAATAAATAAATAAAAACCGGAACAAAGATCAAAGATTCTTTTTAACGCTATCACAGCATCAAAACCATTGACTACTTTAATATATTTAATTGAATAATTTAAGAAAACAATTGTAAAATTTTGAACAAGCCAATCTTGAGTTACTACTTGTTTTAACATTCAAACAAGAGTGTTAAAAAAACAAAAGAGATATAAACAAATAAATAAATTTTCCTCGTGAATGGAACAATAGGTGTGTGTGTGTGTGTGTATGTATATATCGTAGAGATGAGAGGGGAAATAAGGGAGGGAGGGAGGGACAAGGTTGATGGGAAAAGAAGTCAGGCACGCACTATACTATGGTGGGTGAAAAGCCAACGTCAGGAGTAAGGAGTGAGGAGTGAGGAGTGTCCCGTTGCATGCAAAGCAATCGTGTGCAGACCACGCGAAACCAGATGCCTGCCTGCCTGCCCTCCAATGCCCTTTTGTCCATATGCTCTCTCATTCCCTCTGGCATCATCTCAAATGAAATATGCAATAAGAAATTAAGGGATGATTTTTCTCTTCAAACTAGGGCTTTTTTTTTAATTGGAGCTAAACACTGACAATACAATTAAAAACAGACTTAACTAAAAAATAGAGAACCAAGCAGAATTTTTTTTAAAGAATATGTTAATATTAGTAACAAAATTAATTTTGTAAACCATATTTTTTTGTTTTTTATAAATGTAGTGGAGATCCGTTCAGAGTAAAAATGATTAAAAATGATCCACACGCCCGCAGCAGGTTTGCATAGTGAACCTTTAGGGACACGCAGGTATACACACGCCCGCACCAGGGACACTCATTTTTCTTCTGGTCAATTTCGATCTACTGTGTGTGTCCCTGGAGCGGGCGTGTGTGTTCCTAAAGGTTCACTATGTAGACCTGCTACGGACGTGTGGATCCCTCGACCATTTTTAATCATTTTTACTCGGAGTGTGAGGTGGAATTTTTTCTTTTATATAATTATAGGCGTATGTAGATACTATCTGAATCAAATTCAAAAGTATCCATCAACCAGTCAATTCTAATGGTTAGAGAAAACAACTCTAAAACTTAAAGAGAGATCAAGTGCATTTAAGCTAAGAAATCAACACACAGATGCATGTAAATTTGCTCACACAGATAACATTTTTGAAATAATTAATTAATCAATCTTATCTAAAAACTTTTAAAAAACTAAATTAATATCATCTCTCTAATCACGTCTCTGAGCTCTCTAAGAAGGGCTGAGACAAAACTCAAGTCAATGAATACTTTTGATTGATACATATAGTATGTTCATACTAATATATGCCTATGTAAAGTTTTAATGTAGATGTTGGTTTCAAGTGAACAAAGGTAGATTATAATTAAATTTTATAATTAAGAAATTAAAATAATAATAATAATGATGATTAGATAAAAATTTTTGTGTTGAAGAGGATTTTTTTGTGGTAAATGAAGAAAAAAATAGGTAAAGAGAAACGAGAATTTAGTTTGTTGCTAAAAACAATCAACCACAAAACTCAAATAAATGCCAAAAACTGACTTTTATTTTATAAAATGCTGAGGTCCAGTTAGAATTTCAAGTTTGGATAATACTCTGAAAACCAACTACTAAAGCTCAACGGCAAAATGTCCATTTTGCTTTTTTGTTTTGTACTGTGAGAGAATATATTACGTATATTTACAAAATATAGGGGAAGATTAGTCAGAGATCTTTGGACTGTTTAATTGTCGACATGAACATTTTTTTTTCTATCAAGCAATCGCTTGTCCTTTGCAAAGGCTTTAAGTATAATCAGTTAATTGGGTAAATTTTTTTATTCGTGATATAATAGAATTACGAAGAGAAAACATATGAGAAGTTATTTCAAAAAAAAATAATGTCTTTTGATAAAAAAAAAATTTGTTATTTTATAATAAGAAATAATTTTCATAATAGCCCACATATCCTCTTATTTATCGTCCGGGCATGAATTTAATAAATAATTTTTTGTGAAAGAAAGAAAAAAAAAACTGTTTCCTTTAATTATTTAGTCTACTTTTTTTTGATATTAATAAAAACATATTAGCTATAATAAATTATGTTTTGGAGAATGTGCCTTTTAAATGTTGATCACAAATAAAAAAAAAAATAATGGAACGTTTTGATCCGATTCACTAAACTCTTTTAATTATTAAAATGAATGAGGGCGCGACAATAGAGAGGGGTGAGAACGTTATTTAATTAATTAATCCAAAGTCAATTAGAAAATAACACATTGAATGGTAGCTGGACGCTCATATGAGAGGATTCAAAGGCCAACATGATGAATAAAATGGGCTACAGAGCTTCTTCTTCCAGAGGCGTACCGAGGCAGTTGGGGGCCTGGGGCGGCACTAGAAGCGGGGGCCTTATATTGAAATTTTTTTTGGGGGGGGCTGCTCATCTTTAAATATCCTTCTCCTCCATACACAAAAATATTTTTTAAAATACCGTATATCCCTGAACCCCAAGGGCCCCGGGGCCTCTCAAAGGGAAATTTTGATTAAATTTTGTTTTTTACTTGAGCCCTGAGGGCCCCGGGGCCTCTCAAAGGGAAATTTTCATTAAATTTTGTTTTTACTTGAGCCCTGAGGGCCCCGGGGCCCTCTCAAAGGGAAATTTTCATTAAATTTTGTTTTTACTTGAGCCCTGAGGGCCCCGGGGCCTCTCAAAGGGAAATTTTCATTAAATTTTGTTTTTACTTGAGCCCTGAGGGCCCCGGGGCCTCTCAAAGGGAAATTTTCATTAAATTTTGTTTTTACTTGAGCCCTGAGGGCCCCGGGGCCTCTCAAAGGGAAATTTTCATTAAATTTTGTTTTTTACTTGAGCCCTGAGGGCCCCGGGGCCTCTCAAAGGGAAATTTTCATTAAATTTTGTTTTTACTTGAGCCCTGAGGGCCCCGGGGCCTCTCAAAGGGAAATTTTCATTAAATTTTGTTTTTACTTGAGCCCTGAGGGCCCCGGGGCCTCTCAAAGGGAAATTTTCATTAAATTTTGTTTTTACTTGAGCCCTGAGGGCCCCGGGGCCTCTCAAAGGGAAATTTTCAT
>JAKCPI010010365.1:0-44298 GCA_023213315.1 Euborellia annulipes
TTCTAAAATTTACCTTTTTAAATAATTTTTATAAAGTTTTTTCTAAAAAAATATAAATATATAATGATTGGGACTTAGGAATAAATGAGTAAGACTGAACGCACACCAATCGAGCAAAAACGTTTTCGATCTAAAAATGTTTTGCCCAAAAGAGGAAAACGTTTTGCTCGATGCCAACGCACACCGACCGAGCAAAAACGATTACGGACAAAGCATTTTGTTCGATGATGTCGAATCATGACCAATTGTGTTTTGTCTCTTCGGTGTGCGTTGACTTACAGAAAAGCATTGAAAAAGTTTCAGGCAAAAACGTTTTCGGACAAAACGCTTTGTCCGAAAAAGTTTTTGCTCGATCGGTGTGCGTTCAGCCTAAAAATAACAAAATATTTTTATCTATATATACAATGCATTTATTTATTATCTTACAATTATTAAACACTTCACAATCAGTCTAATATAGGTATTGTTTAAAGTTTGTGTATGCAATACATTCTTTTATTACATTAGGCATGAACAAAACATAATCAAGATTCAGAATATTCATACTTATTATTTTGACATTTAATAATTCTTTTTTGGATAATTTTATAAAATGGAAGAGAGAAAGTACAGGTGCAGCAAATAAAGAGAGTCTTTGTATGCCAAATGCCGAAAAGGAGACGTTTCGGACAAAATTGTATTCGTCCAATCTCAGTCCTGGTAGGCTTATACTAAAAACTGAGAGCCTGAGGATGAACGAATACAATTTTGTGCGAAACATCTCCTTTTCGGCATTTGGCATACAAAGGCTCTCTTTTATTTGCTGCACCTGTCTTGCTCTCTTCCATTACATAACATCAACAGCAACTTCTCTTCAACCTTTATAATTTTATATTCAAAAATAAGATAAGATGCTTTCCAAATGTTTTAATTCACATTTTGTTTTTGCTTTATTAACCATAGGCCTATAATAAAGCATCTTGAAAGAACAAATTAAGATAAAATTAAAAGCAGTAGTATAGTTTTTTCTTCTTTTTCTATTATAGAAACCAAAACAAATATCACTTTTGAATATTTTAAAATCTTGAGATAATAGATTTGCCACACCTGTCAGATTTCACTTTTCGGGCCATATATATTCTAAAATTAATTTTCCATATGTTTAGATCCTTATCAGAAACCTAAAAAAATAAAAGCAAACTAAATTTAATTATCTGATATTAATTAATTAAAGAAAATAATAAATATACTTACAAATGAATTGACAGCTGTTGGTTAGGTTTCCATATTTAATTTTAGAATTTCATTTTTCAATTATTTTATTAACATTTTGATTATATTATTCACTAAATAAAAAGCAAACAACATCCTCAATGCTCTAAAACATTAAAAAATATGAAATAAAAGCTTTTAAGTTGTTTTTTTTTCAGGGGGGTTGGTTTTTTACAGTTTTATACATCGGCCTAGTTTTATCCGTATTAGTTTTATACATGTATAAAACCGTGTATTATACTCGGCGGGATAAAACTTGCCAACTCTGTTCATCCCAGGGAGGTGTTCATCCCCAAAGGAGTATCTTTCAGGGAATAGGGGTATCTTTTTAGCTAAAATTTCAATGTAGAATGTTGATTTGTGCTGCACTCTGGTCAAAAATCTTAGAATTATAAATATAATGTAAAACGTCTCCGCAAGAGTGCAGCACAAATCAGTTGTTATTTTATTGTATTAATAACGATTTTCAAATACAAAAATATAGTCTATATAATATAGCCTATATTATACTATAAATTCACAATACCAATAATAATAATTCTCTTCTATCAGGAGATTAGAAACAAATAGGAGAGTTATTAACTTTTGGAGCCAATGTAAAAAATTCGATGTTGAGATTTTGATGGATATACACGTTTTGAGGTCCCTTGAATCCAAAAAACTTTTTTAGTGGTTTTCGCAACATAGTTTGTCTGTCTGGGTTCAATTTAAAGTATGAAGGAATCGAGCTAGGAGGTGGAAATTTTATATTTAAGTTAAGCACCCACCTGAGGCGTGAAAATAAGCTTTTAATCAAAATCGGCCAAAGAGTACTAGTACTTTACTGATGTAGTTTTTCAGTTTTTTTCGATTTTCTCAAAATTCGCTCCAACGATTTTGAATAAAATTCAAAAATCAATTATTTTTTAGATGCTCTTTAAAATGTATATTCTCATTTTGCCATTGAAATCTTTTGAAGGACACTTTACTCTTGTATTTCATAGGAAAGATAGAAGAAATGGCTGCCATGGTAACAAAATATAAATATACTAATAAATTTTACATCTTGAATTCAAATGTACCCTACTGTCGGAACCTAATATATGTCCACACAAAAATATCTGGTGTGACAAGCAAATAACACATCTTTCTCTTATTGAAGGTACGAGAAAGTTGTGTGCTGAGCGACCAGTCACACGGATTTTTTTATAAAAATAACATTAGAGCGTATTAAGCATGGGCATAACTTGGAGGGTCCCGGGGAAGGGGCCTCCTCAGAAGGTTTGTCCCCCCCCCAGATGGCTCCCCCGCCCCAAGAAAAATTGAGTCAATATGGGGCCTTCCAGGCTCCCCGGAGGATGACTGCTTCCATGCCCCCCCCCCCAGCGAGGATGGCTGGTCCCATGCCCCTTTCCCAGCTAAATTCCCTATTCCCTAGTTACGCCCATGGTATTAAGATTATCAATATATTATACAGAGGCCATTTAGAGGTTGAATTTTTTTATAATGACCAACGGGCACATGCAGTCAAAAAAAAAAGAAAAAGAAGAAGAATAAAAGGGGAACTCAACTGCGGGAACTGAGAAGATGCCTGTTAAGATTAGACTTGAAAGTCTGAAGATTGCAGGTTTTGGGGAAAATAGACGCAGGGAGCTTGTTCCAATCACGGGAGGTCATGGGACAAAGGAAGATTGGAATTGACTAATTCTATTAGTCGTGATCTGAACAGCATAGGGATGCTGGGACGATGCCTCTCTTGTGTTCCGTGTATATTTATATGTATATATGCATTGGGTGGAATAAATTATTTTAATTCGGCAGAGCATTGACCATAATAGTACCTATAGAAGAGCGAGAGTGCAGAAACTCGTCTTCTATGATCTAGTGTCTATATGGATGCGGTGAGGGTACCATTTATATATATTTTGAATACAACGACGTATTCAAAATGGCTAACAGGGGAGGTTCCAGACGCTTAATGCTCTGGGTCACCAATCAAAGCTTTCGCCACACTTGGCATCACTTAACTGCAACGAATATGATGGCTGTTGCTCTTCTCCTTTGCCAGACCACCCGGCCAAAAAACAAATTTAAATAAAAATCATAAAACAAAAAACCACCAGAACAAAACAACATAATGTTAATAACTGAATAAATATTTGATTTAAAATTTCGTAACTTGGCCAAAATATTTCTCTAAATGCACAAAATTAAGGATAAAAATTTTGCATTGATATTTAATCCCCTTCGCGAAATATTGATAGAATAACATGAATTATGAGACTGGGCGTTGTTTGATTGTGTTCAAAAACTTCGAGTTACGTCTCAGGGGGGTACCTAACTTGAATATAAAATTTCAACCTCCTAACTCTTCCCCCGACAATGGCATCTGCCCCTCTCGATGTCTCCCTCCCAAATTTTTTTTGTTTCTCTGTTGATATAGCCTATTTTATATTGTCTGACCCCAGTTGGTAAGTTTGCCCCACTCCTGCCCCCCTCCTCCCAACTGGGAATAAGCTGGAACCGTCACTGTCACTAGCACTCCAGTGAAAAATTAGAAAAAAAGTGAGGGACGAAAAATAAGATAAAAAATCTGGCGTGACAGTACACAATTTTCTCTTACCTTCAATAAGAGAAAGTTGAGTGCTTGGCCCACCAGATTTTAGATCTTAGATTCGATAAACTACCGCAACACATTATATCTTCACTCACGCTTTTTTTATTAGATCATTGATTGAATATTTATCACCAAAAATATTTAATGAAATTTGAGTGGGAAAAATAGAGAGATGAGATAACTTACCTAGTTGGACCAGATGTCACTAGATGCCTCTAGAGGGACTTGTTGTCCTCAGTGGAGATCCATACCAGCGATGCTGGTTACTATGGTTACCAGTCTCGCGGAGGAGGTCAACGGACTGACTCTACAGCACGCTCTGCATTTTGCCAACCCTCTCAATATTTGGTTCACATACTTTTTTCATAATTAAGAAACCAAATTTTTATTTTTAATAACTATAAATATTCACGGATAATTTAAAAAAATATTACAGGAGTATAAGATAAAACTCCTAATATCTGAAATTAAAATCAAAAAGGTTTGTTTTAATGAGTAGATTCCAAATGCCTACCACAATATCCTAAGATGGCCTTCTTAGAATAGTGGCTTAGTAGAGCGAGATCGGATGCCAAATGGCTTAAATAATTATGCCTGGACCCCTAATTATAGGCCTATATATAATCTATTTTCGGTACAAATATGAAATTGCGCTAGGTCTCACCTTTGGAAAAATTTGGGTACTAGTAATTCACTGATGTATTTTTTTAGTTTTTCCTATTTTCTCAAAAATTTGCTCAGATTTATTTCAAATTTTAAGTACTAATTTGAAATGAAATTAAGCTAAGTTTTTGTCTTTGGGATTCGGATACTAGTACTTTACTGAAGTATAATACATTTTTTAATTTTTTTTTCAATTTTATCATATATTGCGTTCGAGGTCGTGAAGAAAATTCATACAGTGTAATATTTATCAATTCAAATAGCCAACAAAAGATAGGGTACAGCCGAGAGTCGAACCGATTTGTACTCAGTGTGCCCTAGCATTGGCAACAGCACGGCATTCGGTTATTTGAATCGTCGTTACCACAGCACACCGTTGCCTCAGATAGATTCTGAGTTCGATTCTCGGGGATGTTTGACCCACCAACAAATATATTCACATAATATTGTTAACAATCTTCTTCTTCTTCTTTCTTCGACTTTATTATTCTCGAGGTGCGGGGTCTGCGGAAAATATTGTTAACAAAAAATGAAATAAAAAAAAACTTCCGATATAATGTGATATTAGATCATTTGATCAATAAAATGTGATAAAGACAACAAAATCGAAAAAATAAATAAAAAATAAGTAAAAAGAAAAAAAAAACGTCTTGGACCAATGAATTAAATCAAACCCTGATTCCCGTTTGTTCCGGCCACCCCAAGTTTCATTAACTTGTCAGATAAGACGAAAATGAACATTCAGTAATCTCGATGTCTCTATTGAACTCAAATTCAATTCAATTGGCCTAGAAGGCAATGTAACCACATTAATGTTGAATTCATTGCAATCTCTGATGGTAAAAATAATCGTTATCGTTGCTGGCGGATGGCGTCTGCACTAGAAGGGATGTTAGCTTAACTGTTATGCGGCTGCCTCTTAGCTTTGCAATGGAAAGACCGTTACACTACACTTTAATTAGACCTTAGAGTAATTATTAGATCTCGTTTAACGCGAGCAAAGACTACTCTAATTATTGGCTGTCTCTTGCTTAGTGCAATTGACTCATTTAAACTCAAGGAAAAATATTGGTTAAATAATGAACACGCCTTTAATTAACAAAAGCGAGTAGTCAAATAACTGAAAAACAAGACCGCAGCTGAGAGATGCAATTCAGGATTAAATGGTCCTGAAATTTATTTTAATTACTCTAAAGGAAGTCCTGTTACATAGAAAAATATTAAGATAATTTTATTTACAATAACACTAACAATGGAATAGAATATTTTTTTTTTTTAGAATTAGGACTTTTGCTGGACCATACGTATATAGAAGGGACCGGAGAATAAAACCAGCCGTTAATGGACGCCTCTCACATCAATTTAATTCGTAAATATTTTGACCGGCATCACGCCTGGTCATCATCAGTACAAAAAAAATGATTTTTCGGAGGGCCCGTGTCAGCCAATATGTTAAAAATAATTTCTAATTCAGAGAAGCGGGGGACTAATGTCAGCATGAGCGAACGTTTTTTTTTTTTTAATTTATTTTAGTATATTTCTGTGACAAAAATTATAATAAATTTATAAAAAATAAAAAAAAAAAAAAAATGTTCAAAGGTATACATTGATATTGCATTGTTATTGTCTTGTTATTGTTTTATTATTGTATTTCTATTTTTGATATTGTGTTGTTATTGTATTTTTATTGTTGTGTGATTGTATTTTTATTGTTTTGTTTTTGTATTAGTATTGTATTGTTATTGTATTTCTATTTTTTGTTATTGGTTTGTTATTGTATTCATATTGATTTGTTTTTTGCCCTGTTTTCGTATTAATATTATGTTGATTTTTTTGTTACTATTGTATAGATAATAAGTTTTGTATAATGAATGTATGATTTTGTAACCAATTTTTGTAGCCAGATGGCCTACAGAAGGGCAAATAAATGAAAAAAAAAAAAAAAATTTATTTTAGGCCAAGCCAATTCACTATCTTAAGGTGCGCGTCTCGGGGTGCTAATTTTGGGACTTTCCAGCGGCCACAATTTTGAAGCTATCGACCTCAAATTTTTTTTAAATTAAAGCTATTTAAAATATCTACAAATAATAGAAGCCCTTTTTTTTATTTTCGAAAAAAAAAAAATTTTTTTTAGATTAATCGCATTAAATAAAAGATATTTTAAAAAAGGAGCTCTATAAGTTGTAGATAATTAAATTAGTAATCATTGTGTTAAAGAATAATTAATCTTTTGCCTTTAATTAATTAACTGGAAGGTCTAGAATGAAATGCAATTTGTCCCTTATATTCCTTATATTTCTTTCTCCTCCTTATATTCCTTTGGGGAACACTAACGCCATCTCTTGCCGCCTCGAGTCAATCGTGTTTTAACGGTTTTTCGAGACGCGCACCTTAAGCTAGATGCCTTCCTTTCCTATTTTTCTAAATTAATTGATAGGGGTTTATTTAGAAAAATTTTATCCCTCGGTTAAGAAAACTAACCCCTAATCTCTCTACGCTATGGCTTAGGTGCTATTTATTTTTTCATTTTCATTGTCATTCGAACTTATAATCTAGGGATTTTGTTGCTAGGGATGAAAATATTAGAATTCTGATTCATAAATTTATATATTATATACGTATATCATATAAGCCTATATATATACTCTATATACCGTATATATTGCAATATAAATTAAGGAGACAAGAATTGATGGATAATGGTTAATAGTTTTATTCACAATTTCAAAAGAAATACAGGTATTTTTTTTAAAGAAAATTTTTTTTTTTAAGTCAGGAGGCTTTCCTGCCTCTCATTATTGCCGATAAGGACCTTCCTTCCCAAAAAAAAAAAAAAAAATTAAATTCCTAGACTCAACCTTTCTTTTAATAAGTTAATTAGAATATAAACTAAAAAATATTTTTCAATAAACTTGATCCTCGTTGAATGTCATTCATATAAATAAAGTTGGTTAATCGATCAGGGTTGGATGAAGCTGGCGTCATTGTGGACCACTCGCCTCGGCTGATACGCATTGAGCATGTATGAATAATGAAGTTGGCACAATTAATGAACGGCCATTTTTTATGGATGGCCGATAACATGGATATGTTGCGAGGCGTTAGGATTGGTGAATTTGTGGCTGTGATTAATGTTGCCGAGCTCCCATTACTCTGTTCTCATCTCATCTTCTTCTCGACAATTTTTTTTTTTTTTTTATACTTAATGCAATTTTTTTTTTAGCAAATTTTCTCACTTTATATACGAAATATGTCATGCCATTTTAATTAGAATCGCAAAATACGAATAAATATATATAGACTATAAATTTAAAACCCACTTTTTTTATATAAAGACTGAGTGTGTGTTTGCAAAATTTTGTTTCTCTTGAATATTCACCATCATATAAACCTAATAGATAGACAAACGAATTATCTTTCTTGGAAGATTTTTGCCTAACTAACGGGCGCTCTTGATTAGTGGCGCCTCCCGTGTCGAATGAGTGAACTTGACCTTAACTCAAATATTTAAAATTCAAAACAATAATTGAGAAACAAAAAGTTACAAATCATGAATTGCCATACATTCAGTGACGTCATTTCAGTTTTTGCTTGGAGGGGGGTAAACATTTTCTTCACTTCCTCTGCTACTCAATTTATAAACATAACATAAAAACATATATACACCGTATGTTAGTGAGGTGAATAGCTGAATCAATATGTAGTATAATAAATAAATAAAAGGCCAAGCAGCTATGTTTATTTCTTTATTATAAAACCCTAGCCATGAAGATGGTCGCATAGTCGACCGAAATGTCGCTGTGGGCTCTATAATAAATAAATAAATAAATATAGCTTGACATTAAGCAGAATCATTGGCGGATTTTAAGGGTGAAAAATTACATCTCATATGGACCCTGTTACGCATTAGTGTGTCAAGCGCCTGCTACCGAGTTTTGAGAAAATTAACATTTAAGTTTTTTGTTTTCATTGGATTATATATAATTTTTGTTGTCAATTGTGCAAGTAACATTAAATATAAATTTTTTTAGGTCATATTTCATAAAAAATACTATTAATTATAGCATTTGAAACAATATTCCGTGCTTAACTCAATTTTTAATTTTTTTGGCGCTTGACACACTAATGCATAACAGGGTCCATAAAACAATCATTTTGGAAGGTCCATATTAGACGAGGGTAGGGATGAAGCGATACGAGTAAATACAAGTACTTACTCGATACTTTTCTTTCGATACCAAGTACTTTTAGAATCGATACTTTGGAATCGAGTACCAAGTAAGTATCGGTCAAAAATACTCGTATCGATACTCGGTCCTCGTACGCGATGATTAGTTAGGCCGGAAGAACATTTACGTCCATTTGTTCTTATTTACAATAGAAATAAGTGGGAATGTTTATACGGCTGTATTTTAATTTTTATTATTGGAGTGTTTAACAGGGAAACACCTTGAAAAATTATTATTTTTGGATAGTACCGCTAAAACTGAATTTTTTTCTTAGTCGTCGTCGTCGTTTTTTTTTTTTTTTTTTTTTTTCAAGAACTTGATGTTTTATGCCTGTGGAAATTTAATCAAAATTCGCAGGGACTTTGCAGCCAGGTGATTAAATAAAAAATTTTTTATTTATTATAATTTCTATTTGCCGACGTTTCGGACTCCAATCACGACCTTCATCAGGGCAAATATTGTCAATATTTCTTGAGTTTCCTGGCTGCTAGCTCCTACCATTCTTTTAAGATTTAAAATATTGTCAATTATAAACGATTTTAGGTATTTTAATATTCATTGCAATTAAAAATATACAATTTCTTTTTACTTTGATATGTACAAAAATATTATCATATACTTGCTACTCGAAGGTCTCCGATGATGAAGGTGATTGGTGTCTGAAACTTCAGCAAATAGAAATTAAATAAAATATTTTTATTTAATCTCCTGGCTGCAAAGTCCCTGCAAATCTTGATAATATCAGAACTTACTGCTGTTTTTGCTTATCTTTAATTGTACGAAAAAATTGACCGATAGGAGTAAGTATCGATACTTTTCAATCGATACCGAGTAGGTACTCGATACTTTGCGACCGATACCGGTATCGAGTAAAAGTATCGATACCTCAGTGGTATCGTTTCATCCCTAGACGAGGGACAACGCGAAATTTATAAAAACATACTCGACATTTATCAAGCTATATTGTAGCTTTACTTACATTGTTAGCCAGAAAAGGGCGAGACATCGAGTTCTTTGCTAAAAAATTTCAAAAACACAGCCTGGAAAATATAATTTTTTTTTTCATATAAACATTCACGATTGGGTTCTAGTTAACTACTAAAGGGTATTACTACTGGATAATTCAATAGCTTACCGATAAGTAACACGACCAGTATAGCCGTAAAGTCCAGTTATTCATAATATAATTAGGTTCCATATCGCCCCTTCTCTAAATAATTTGCAAACCAATATAAAAAAATCTAGGATTTTAATTAAAAAATGGATATCCTAATATAATAAAAACTAACTTGAATTTCTAATTAACATTTAGGAGAAAACCGATATCCGTTATTGATTAATTTGACATTGATTTTACTATACTATATCATGAACAGATAAAAAAATTACTTTTTCTCTTCTCTATAATGACTTGGAATCATTATTATTGATAAATTGAATATCCCACACTAGACAGGATAAAGTATCGGGATTGGGGTGGAGGGGGTAAAATGAGTGGCTTACGGATGGTGCATTGTGAGTTTTGACAGAGCCGGCAGCTTGTTATTGACATTCATTATCACACATAGACAATGAATACATGCATTCACATACAAAACTCTCCCCTTCTCTTTCGGTCTAACCTGGTACTATAATATTTCATCTTTTTTTTTTTTTTTAATTAAAAATAGTAGTCTATAATAATTTATAAAGCTACTTTTTAAGGAATATTATTATATAATAATACTGTATAATATAAATATCATGTTTTTATAAATATCCTTGTCGTCTGATTCTTCCAGGATAATTTTATGACAAAAATGTTTGCTCCAAGAGTAGTCTAGTACAATGTTAATAAAAAAGAGATTTTTTAAATTTTACTCTTTTGATCGACTGAACACATTTGTCATTGGTTAATACTTTTATTTTCTCTTACCTCTATATATATTAATATAGACCCTATAGAAAGAAAAAGTATTGGATTCATGTCAAAAATTCGATGGATATACACGTTTTGAGGTCCCCTGAATTCAAAAAAGTGGTTTTCGCAACATAATCTGTCTGTATGTCTGTGAATAAAATATCTCAAGAACGAAAAGAGCAATGGGGTTGAAATTTTATATTTAAGTTATGCATTTTGCTGAGGCGTGAAAATAAATTTTTGATTAAAATCGACCAAAGAGTATTAGTACTTTACTGACATTGGCGTAGCCAGAAATTTTTGATGGGGGGAGGATCAAGAAATTTTTTTCAAAAATTTAAGATTATTTTAGGATATTTATAAATCATTTTGGCTTGTTTTTTTAGCTAGAGTAAATTATTATATTTTACTTTCTCTTACCCTATATGAAATATAATTTGTATTAAATATCTAGTCATGACTTGGGTCCCATGGGGGGGGGTTTGAACCCCCAAACCCCCCCCTGGCCTCGCCTATGTTTACTGATGCACTTTTTCACTAACGATTTTGATTAAAATTCATAAATCACTTTTTTTGTTAGATGCTCTTTCAAATGCATATTCTCATTTTGCTCTCAAAATTGTTTGAAGGACACTTTGTACTTCATAAATGGTTGCCATGATAACAAAATATAAATATTTTTCCATGTTGATGAATTTTACATCTTGAATTTTTTATATATATGTAGAAATTAAATATAACTCGACATAAAAAAATCTTGATGTCACTGACTGACTTACTAAGTGATGCCAAGGCCAGCTTAAACTATAATACCTAAAAACTGAAATTTGGCATGTAGATTCCTTTTGTGCCCAAGGCAAGAAGCGATTTTTCGAAATTTCAAATTTTTTTTATTAGAGATTTTTTGATTAGAAGATTTCTATATCTGCGCTACTACCTTTAGGCAAACACTTGACAGAATTGAGAATTCAATTTTTAAATTAACTTAACTATGTATTTTATCTAACTTTACAACCATAAACTTCGAAAACTAATTAAGGGCGGGAAGGGGGTGGGGGGGGGTGGAAGATGTAGCTAAGGGTAACTCAAAATCATCCATGAAAATTAAACTAGAAAAAGATTAAAACTTAAAATAAATTTTGTAATTTTGGCGGCTTCTTTCTTCTGATCCACAAGAATTATAATATTCCAATATTTTTTGCAATTTTAATATTTCTCAGATATATTTCTAATATTAATTTGCATTTGATTAATGATATAAAACTCTTTTAATAATAGTGTTTGCTTAAAGTTAAAGAGAATCAAGTGTGTTTATTCATGAATGGCCAATACACAACTTGTAATAGTTTAGTTCGATCGGATCCAACTAATAATGTGAACTACTATTTATGCATGCAACATTCCAATCTTGTTAATTAATGACAAAATTAACCCTCTCTCTCTCTCATGGCAATGTATCGCTTAGTACAATCTCATCATTATTAGTAGAATCAAACTGGTACTCGTTTTACTTAAATTATTCTCCATTAATGTAGAATTATTTGCTTTTGAATTTAGTGCCCTAGTAATTTATTTTACTTAAATATTGACCCAATAAATTTTCATACTTATGTTTACCAAATAAGATATTTCTAAGGACTTTCTAAATATTAAAAGTTGTTAGATGTTAGAAAGTCGAATGCGGTTGCCGCGGCCAATTCCCAGTATATCAATACAAGAATTCACTTGGACCTTTATTCTTGGTTCTCCAGAAACATAATTAATCATTTTTCCAGAGAATTTCTAGGGCGGACGACGTTGTTGTTAAATCACCATAGAAATTAGCACCTGAACATGCGTAGAGAAGCTCTAGAGAAACTCTCGAAAAATTTATGGGACTTGATCATTCCAGTTTTCAAGAATCTATTTTATTTTCTTTTTTATTTTTATTTCATAAAATACGTTTCTCTTATCTATTGAATATATACTGTATGTAATACGTAGGCCTATACAGTATAGTGAGAAAGAATTTCGATCTTGTCGATAATTCGATGTCGACATTTTGATGGATATACATGTTTTGAAGTTTCCTGAGTTCAAAAAAGTGGTTTTTGTGACATTGTGTGGGTGTGTGTGTGTGTTTGTGAACAAAACATCTCAAGAATGAAAAGAGCTAGGAGATTGAAAATTTCTCTTTAAGTTAGGCCCCCCCCCTAGGAAGCTTTTGAACAAAATCGGTCAAAAAGTACTAATACTTTACTGAAGTACTTTTTCAATTTTTTCAAATTTCTCAAAATCTGATCTAACGATTTTGATTAAAATTCAAAAATCAATTATTTTTTTACATGCTCTTTAAAAAGTATATCAGTAAAATTTTTCGTGAAAATTGTTTGAAGTACACTTTACTGATGTACTTTTTCAGTTTTTTTTAAATATTTTCTTGTAATTGGCTCATAAATCAAATATTGTGTTGATGATCTTTAAAAAATATATTAGTAAATAAAGAATTATATACTGCATATATATCTTGTGTTGGCCAATGAAGGCGATACCTACCTTTTTCGCTTATTTATATAAGTAATATTTTTCGTTAAAATTAAAGTAGACTTTACCGAAGTGAAAGCATTCGTAGCTCAGCGTCATCAGTCGATTTGTCTCTTGTAGACTGAAATTTAGCGATATATCAATTTTACTTAGTGGTCTAAATTAATCTTAATTTAAATAAGCGAGTGCTGTACTGTAGTCCAGAAGTAATGCCCTACTTCATGTTGGCATGTTGAGTACAAATCGACAGATCCGTGCGACTCCCGGGGGTACCTACCTTTTTCGCTTATTTATATCAGTAAAATTTTTTGTTAAAATTGAAGTATACTTAAAATTTCGATTCTCGGACAATACAGTACAATATATATTTATGATTGTAGCAGCAGCTTTCTTCGTCAAGTTAACTGAAAACTAAAAGATTAAAATATGTTGTTAGAATTTGCACAGATCCTTTGAATTCTGCTTTTTTTGCAACTCACAGAAGGCCTTATAGAATTTAAAAAATTAAGTTATTAATTTCTATGAAGATTTAACAATTACGTATGGCTACTTTAGAAGGGTCTTGAAACAATTAGTATATATCAACCAACTAACACATACCTATATTAAATGGAAAACGATGTTTAATATATTGTGTTCCGAGTGTTGGTGCTTGTTGTCACGGTTCAGAGCTCTGCGCTTATTGGTCTAAATGGCTCTCTCCATTCTCTCCTCTTCAAATCCTGATTCGTCGTTCTTGGTTGGTAATTGATATCGCCATTCGGTACAATCCAATTGATTTTTTATCCTTTCTTGAAACGAATTTTCCTTAGTGGTCTAAATTAATCTTAATTGATGCATTTACAAAATAAATAGCAGCCTTATTAAATTTGCAATCAAATACGAAAATCACTCTTTCAAGGAATTATAAATTTATTGATTGAGTTTTTAGTTTATTATGTAAATAAATTTCTCTTAGCATTATTTTTGAAATATACCTACTGTATATAGAGAAATTTCAAAAATTCAATTTCGATATTTTAATGGAAATACACTTGGTTCCGCAAAATGGTTTGCATGCCTGGGTTTCTTCCTTTTTTTTTTTTTAACATTCACACTTTTTTTTCATTCACACTCACATTCCACAGTCTTTTCGGCAACTTAGGCTATATAAGAGTCTTAACGATACTCGTCGCCATTTGGTATCCAAATGCTTTAAATAAAATCATCGGACTACCTGGGGTCCAAACCCGCGACTTTTGGTATACGAGGTTAGCTACGCTAACCCCTACACCAAGCCCCGAGGGCATAAAATACTTTAAAGCATGGAAAAGAGTAAGTTCAGGAAAATAAAGAGAGCCTTTGGATGCCAAATGCCGAAAAGGAGACGTTTCGGACAAAATTTATTTGTCCATCCTCAGTCCTCGTTGGCTTATAAACTAATTAGGCACAAAGTTGTCATTGTTGTTCCGGCACGAATTTGTGCACATATAATAGATCTTATAGACTCTCACGAAACATTGACTACTCGCCTGATTTTATAAAAAAATATACATGTGCACAAATTCGTGCCGCAACAACAATGACAACTTTGTGCCTAATTAATTTATAAGCCAACGAGGACTGAGGATGGACAAATAAAATTTTGTCCAAAACGTCTCCCTTTCGAGATTTGGCATCCAAAGGCTCTCTTTATTTGCTGCACCTGTACTTGCTCTTTTTCATTCCATAACATCAACATCAACTTCTCTTCAAATTAAAATACTTTAATTTTAACACTTCAAAATTTGATTTGTAGGCCTATATATATTCTGGTTATCAAATACAGAATGCACCTTTCTCCGTTTCTCTTTAAATATGTTTACTCACTCATATGTAATGCTTTTAAATAATATCCACTATTCAAGTCTTAGAATTGTTTATTTTTACTCATTTTCTGGTGTTATTTAATATATTAAACTTCTGGACACATATTTCACATTATTTATTTTATATACCTAGTAAATTAAAGGATAGTATCAAAGACCCCTAAACAGTTCACCGCTTTGTTTATGTTTGCAGAATTTAATTACTTCCATACATACACCATAAATGCAAACAATTATTTTTGAACAATTTAGGTTAAAATTTTTCTCTCAAAAATCCTCATCTTTCTTAAATGTATACCTATTTAATTTCAAATTATTATAAGTGTTAATATTTATAATATGATTAGTATTATTAACTGTCTTCTTCATTCTTGATTTTTTTAAATTTATTTGAGTTAGAACAATTAATTTTTTTTTAACCCTTTTTGGCAAATGATATAAATGATTTAAATAAATATTCATCTGACTACCTGTGATCAGAACAGGCATCCCTTGACTTTTAAAGATTAACAATATTGACATTAAATAAGAAATTATAATTTCTATAAGTATACATATACAATATTTAAGATATTATATATATCGCGTATGTGAGCCGTAAGGGAAATTTATATAGCCTAATTAATTATTTATTAATTTATATGCCGGAAAAAATAAGAGTGTGCCGCCGGGAGTTGAACCACGGATCTCTTGATATCCAAATTTGCCTCCTAAGTGAATTCATATACCCGAATGCCGTGCTGTGGTCTAGTGGTAAGGGCACACCGAGTACAAATTGGTGGATCCATGGTTCAACTCCCGGGGGCACACCATTATTTTTTCGGACATATTAATTAATAAAAATGTAATCATATAATATTAACATTTGTCAACACCTCTAACCACCATCTTATACATCCCTTTATGGAACGGAAACAAATAAAATTCATCAACATGAAACCATTAATCCATAAGAAGTGAAACCTATACCCCTGCGTCTAGACAGCGGTTATTATCATTCAATTTATAAATTTTGTGTTTAATTAAAATACAATGTCATGTTTTTATTTAAAATAAAAATTACAAGAGGTTAAATCTACAAATGATAATTAGACCTATAGATGAACGAAGCAGGTATTCAGTATCCCCGAAATAAAAATAATATTAAAAAATACTTGTATACTCTTTCTTCCCTATCCCATGCCAAAAAACGTCATAAAATAAAGAAGCCCTCGGGGCTTGGTGTAGAGGTTAGCGTGCTAACCTGGTATACCAAACGTAGAGAGTTCGGACCCCAGGCGGTCCGAATTTAATTAATTTATCTATTGGGGGTTCAGGCATTTCTATTTAAGCCATTTGGTTTCCAAAATGGCTTAAATAAAATCATCGGACTGCCTGGGATCTGAACGTCGCGTTCGGTATAGTAGATAGGCAGCTACCAACTACACCAAGCCCGAGGGCATCAAATAAGTATGATAATAATCGATTTCCCTCTATAACAAAGAAAAAAAATAATAATATCTCTATTTTTTATTATATAACTCCAAATATGCTCTATATTATTTTATGCTTATTTAATGAGAATATCTTGACTATTTTCCACTTTAAATATAGATAACCATATAGTCACTAAAATATACGGCATTTAAAACTTGGGATATATTTGTTCTACAATATAGGCTGAGCATGTTTATTTAATTAGCATATTCAAATTGCTTGTTTTCAAATTATGCTCATTATCAATGCACTCATTTGAAATGTTTTATTTATTCTTAAACTCTATTTATCACTGAATTAATAAATGAATGGAAGATTAAAAAAAGCAAATTTGCATTTAAAAATTAAATTTAATCTAAATAAATTTATCTCAAAATATTTGTTATTTATTAATATAGGCATACTACAAAATTCTAATATTTTTTTAATATATGGCCCCCTCCCTACTACATACTAAATAAGTGAATCTTCTACTAAAAATTTGTATTCTCGATATGAAAAAGGATAGGAAATTAGTCCCCTTCCCCCACTCCAAAAGAATAAATTTTAAAGAATATAATATATTTTTTATAATTTCTCAAAACGTTTAAAATTTTAAAACTATGTTTCCCTCTCTATATTTATTTAACTATTTCTTCTGGGAGAGCTTGGACCCTCAATTCCCCGGGAAACTTTTTTGGAATCAGGGGATCTCAAAACGTGTATTTCCATCAAAATCTCGATTTTTTAATTAATTAAAAAAACTACTCTCAAACATTGTTCGAAATCATTTAATTTCCATTGTAATTTATTTGACTCTATTTAGTAATAAATAGCCTCATTTTCGGTTAGTATTAATGATAAGGTTTAAATTAAATGGAACCGCAAAAAATATTTCCCGAGGATAGTTAGACGTCAGCAGGGCGCGAGATACATTGGGCCACACCGCCATTCGATGCATCTCTGCCAAAAACACTTCGGTCCCATAAAATTATCATATCTGTAATGGCTCGGCTTTTGTGGGGGCTAATGTACGGGGGCCCAGCCAAGGGGTCGGCAGGAGATTGCCGTTATTTGCCTGGACGCCGCCACTGCGGGTTTTTGCTAATAATTTACCAACAGCAGCCGTTGTAACGTTGAATTATGCCTTGTGCTCCGATCATGGCTGGTCATAAAGCAGACAACCAAGACACAAAGTATCCCTATCTTTGGTACAAAACATCTTCTCATTTTAATTTATTCCCTTGAGACAGGAACAAATTCTTTGTCACTTTATCACGTTAACTTGTTCAATAAGATGAATTTTATATAAGATATTTACATTTTTATAAGTTTATGAGAAAACAAAATTAAAGAAAGGAACTCTATGAGTAGGGCAGCCAGCGAAAATAAAAAACCTTTATATTATTTCGTCTACGTTTCGGGAACGCATCGCTATGCACAATACATGTTATTTTTTTCATTGTGTGTACAAAATAAAAATATTCATCTATCATTCAACAATTAATTCGTCCTGAAGATGGGAGCGATGCGTTCCCGAAACGTAGACGAAATAATATAAAGGTTTTTTATTTTCGCTGGCTGCCCTACTCATAGGGCCGTATTCATAATTGAAACTTGTTTTTGTGCTTAAGTCTGACTCCATGAAGTAAGACTTTTTTGAACAAGTCGATCTAGTTCGCTTGTGTGCTGCTTGTTTGCACTGACTCAAAGGATTGCTTTTTTACAGTGGGTATTCAGGGGGGGGGCGGGGGGGGGGCCCCCCCACCTCTCTAAAACAAAAAAAAAAATTTTCTTTTTTTATATAATTTTTTATTTTATAAATAAATTATTATTAAAAAAACTAAAAATTAAAAAAAAAAAAAAAAAAATAAAAAAATTAAAAAAAATTTAATTTTTATAAAATTTATATTAAATTTTTTTTAAAAAAAAAAAAAAAAATTTTTTTTTTTTTTTTATTATTAATAATTATTATAAAAAAAAATATACACTTTTTGGGGGGGGGGGAAGAGATTGTTTGTGACTATGAATCGAAAGTGAACTTAAGCAATTACTTTAGTCTGACTTGTTCAATAAGTCTCGATTATGAATACCGGCCATAGAGTTCCTTTCTTCAATCATCACCACAGCCATTCTTCTACTCCTCAGAAAACAAAATTATTTCTTTCTCTTACTTTGGATACCAAATATACATATAAATAGTAAGTGAGGTTTGGAGGACAGCAGCCAGGAAGGTTGCCTCTATTTAATGAAACAGACTCCTTTAACAAAACGTTTCGGCTAATTTTAATTGCGCCATCCTCAGTTGTTGTAGAGTCTAATAGGAAATAGAGTTGTCACTTGTGTGTTGTGCATAAGCGAATAGTTCAATAATGCTTATGTGTTATAACAATGCAAATATAATGAATATGATGAAACTTGTGAGAAGGCAAATATCGAAATCTGATTTCGAAATTGATTCCGATATTTGCCTTCTCACAAGTTTCATCATATTCATTATATTTGCATTGTTATAACACATAAGCATTATTGAACTATTCGCTTATGCACAACACACAAGTGACAACTCTATTTCCTATTAGACTCTACAACAACTGAGGATGGCGCAATTAAAATTAGCCGAAACGTTTTGTTAAAGGAGTCTGTTTCATTAAATAGAGGCAACCTTCCTGGCTGCTGTCCTCCAAACCTCACTTACTGATATCTCACAGCCACATCTCTCCAATTGTATGCATATAAAGTCTTAAATGGCCTAAGATACAGGAAAGACTGGGTGTATATGTGTGTGAAAGTGTGTTAAAAAAAATGTTTGTTTATTTTTTTAATTTAAGATTTTTCGGCAACTCAGGCCATATATACTTTTAACAATACAATTATTTAGATACGATATGCATCTGGCCGGTTCAGGCATATTTATTTAAACCATTTGGAATCCAAATGATTTAAATAAATGCCTAAGATCTGAACCCGCCCTTAGCTGTTTTTACTTTTTATATGAGAACCATTGCCTTGAGTGTTACCATATTGTCAAATAAAGATTCCACGTCAGCTTTCATTTTTGTTTTCAGCTAAAGGACAAAAATTATTATTTTTTTAATGAAATTTTAAGGTTGGAGCTCAAAAATTGGGTGAAAATTATTTTTTATTAAAATTTGAACCTTGAAAAATGATTTTTGTATTATTAGAAAAGTTGGATCTCAAAGGGCCCCTGGAATATAAACCTCTGTCCCCTCCTTCCCTGAGAAGTTTTTATTCTTTTTCGAAAACTTAATACATTTGTAGATAAACATACTTTTTTAGAGAAGGCCTCTACGATTTTATGTAAAGCCTCTATTAATCAAAAATAAAAACTTTGTAAATGTAACATAGAGGTTAGCGAAAATTGATCTATTTACATCTTAAAAACAATCCATTTTCTCAAATAAATGTAATGGAATAGGTATATATTTAAAAAAAAATTTTAAAAGGGATTTTCATTCTTAAATTATCATTTATAAAAAAATATTGATTGCTTTATATAATTCATAATTTAATTACATTTTTGATAAATTATGTTTCATATGCACAATTTATTTTACTTTAAACTCAAAAGGCCTTTAAAAATTAGAATATTAATTATAATTAGAAAAGAAAGATAAATGAATCTGAATCAGAGCAAAAAAAGTTGACTTCTTTTTTGGTTGAATTCTTACTTCCTTATTCTAAAAAAAAAAAACGAAAAATTTTTGTCATTCTGTCTCAAATGACATCCCTTCAATGACATGATAATGCGCTTGTCTTTTGCAAACCGTATACTTATCTACTGCCCGCCATTTTGTCTTTCGTTTTTGGATCCAGCAGCGCTAACTTCACGTGACTGAAGACATGCGACATCTTTTCCGCAAAAGACAGCTTATTACCTCGGAAGCGACGACCGCCTCTTTTTTTCTTCTCTTCCATTTCTTCTGTCTTTCTCATATGCGTCATATGTTAGCATACCCTTGCTCGTGAATTTTTAATATATTTGAATGCAAAATGCATAAACATGGACCCTGAGATCTTGTCATCAGTCCGTGACGGCTGTCCGTCTTATAAATATTTGCATAAGTTTAATTTTAAATAAACTTTATACAAACTTTAGACTTTCATCTTTTATATTACTAGAATAATGTTGTAATAATTTTCAATAATTGAATGTTTTTAAATTCATAAAAATACGTTTATGATTAAATTTTGAGAAGAAAATGGGGGAAAATCAAATCAGCTGATATCTAGGACTACCTTACATAATTTTATACATATCTCACTGTCAATTTTTTTCTTTTTATTGTTAAATTAGCATTTTTTTCTCTAAAGAAGTGCGCGCCAAACCGTCGTTTTTATTTACACTTGGCTGGAACCTTCCCTGTCTTATAATTTTTGTATCAATTTTCATATTTAATTATTTTAGTCTTTCGACTTCAAATGGCTATTTAGAATTTACACATAAATAAACTTGAGTTGTAGTTATTTGACTAGTTATCCTTGACTACAGATGAAACAATGCTTTAATGAGGTAAATTAAGTTAAAACACAAGTATATACGATCGTATGTTTCAATGTATTTATTATTTATTAGTATAAACACTTTATACATATTGTGGCACTCAAAGAGTCATCTTCAAAAATACGTATAAAGTCTTTATAGTAATAAATAATACATTGAAACGTATATAACCTTGTGTTTTTACTTAATTAATTAATTAATAGCCTCAATAAAAAAGTTTTTAACCTACTGGTAAATAGTTATAACTAGGGCTCGGATTTATAGGCACTGAAAATCTTTAAAATAGGCAGGCAACTAAGCACTAAAAATTATTAAAATAGGCACTTAAAAGGCATTATTTAAGAAATAATATTAAAAAATTTTAAAAATTGATGTCTTATTTTTGGTAATCTGGTGTGACTGATCGCACAGCACACAATTTTTCTTAATTTCGGTAATTTAAAGGCGCATTCTGTACTTGTTTGCCAGAATATAAATACAAATCAAATTTTAAGTACTAATTTTTAAAATTTTACATTTATTTATTTATTTATTTAATATTTATACAAATCGACCGCACGACAGGAATAAATCCCAATTAATTTTTTTTCGAAAAAAAGTATTTTTTTAAATCTCGGGGGGGGGGGGTAATTACCCCCTTTACCCCCCTCTCTTTGAAATATTTTCTTGATAATTCAAAAAAATTTTAAATTTAGGCTATGTATAGCTCGTAAAAAATTGAAATTGGCTATTTGAACTTAAAATAGGCACTAAAAAAGGCATTTATAGATGAAATAGGCACCAAAACCCAGAATAGGCTAAAATAAGCATTATAGGCACTAACAAATGCCTCTTATTTTATTCAGAATTTCATGAAACGTATACATATCATATTGGCCTAAATTTTAAGCCATAAATTAAAAAAGGCAAATAGGGCGAAATCCGAGCCCTAGTTATAACTATCATTAGGGAAACAAATTTTATTTAGCCCTCGGGCTTGGTGTAGTTGGTAGCGTGCCTACCCAGTGGGGTAATTTGGGGGCAGGGGCATTTGCCCATACTCCTGGATCTTTCATGTTTATTTACTATTAAAATGTTTAATGTCAAGAAAATCCACAGTGAGAGCGCACCTTTGAATTTACTACTGTAAATTCTTTCCTATTTTTTATTTAGTTTATGTTTTCTTCTAATCCAATAGCCAAATGTAGAGAAATGGTAGTTCAAATATAAATGGAAATTTCTCATTTATCACATAAAATAGTTAGTAATAGTGATTAAACTAAGCCTCTATTGCAAATTGTAGTTCATTAGTTAACGTCTCAATTCAAGTCAAGTATAACGGATAGCATAATCAAAACTATCATTGATAGTTTATCATTCCTAGGTTACATTATGAAGGCTATTTTAGGTACTTGTATAAATAACTAATCTAATTTAAAAACCATTCTATAATGAGATCCTTCTTCCCAAAGAGATGTCAATAAATGAACAATCAATTAAGAATATTAGGCCTATCAAAATAAATAAAATCTACGGTTATATAAGTTCTATATAGTTCGCTAACATACAATCTGTAATAAAGTCCTTAGGGCAAATATTTCTATTTACAACACATCATAACTATACAAAAATATTAGGTTGAGTAGGGATGAAACGATACCACTGAGGTATCGATACTTTTACTCGATACAGGTATCGGTCTCAAAGTATCGAGTACCTACTCGGTATCAATTGAAAAGCATCGATACTTACTTGTATCGGCCAATTTTTTCGTACAATTAAAGATAAGCAAAAACATCAGTAAGTACTGATATTATCAAGATTCGCAGGAACTTTGCAGCCAGGAGATTAAAGAAAAATCTTTTATTTAATTTCTATTTGCTGACGTTTCGGTCGCCAATCACGACCTTCATCATCGGAGACCTCCGAGTAGCAAGTAGACCTATATGATAATATTTTGGTACATATCAAAGTAAAAAGAAATTAAATTGTATATTTAATTGCAATGAATATTAAAATACCTATGAATAATTGATAATATTTGTCCTGATGAAGGTCGTGATTGAAGACCGAAAAGTCGGCAAATAGAAATTAAATAAAGATTTTTTATTTAATCTCCTGGCCGCAAAGTCCCTGCGAATCTTGAATAAATCTCTACAGGCATAAAACATCACGTTCTTGAAAAAAAAAAAAAAAAAATTACGACTAAGAAATAAATTCAGTTTTAGAGGTACTACCCAAAAATAATAATTTTTCAAGATATTTCCCTGTTAAACACTCCTATAATAAAAATTAAAATACAGCGGTACAAACCATTCTACTTATTTCTATTGTAATTAAGAAAAAATGTACATAAGTGTTCTTCCGACCTAACTAATCATCGCGTACGCGGACCGAGTATCGATACAAGTATTTTTGACCGATACTTACTTGGTACTCGATTCCAAAGTATCGAATCCAAAATTACTTGGTATTGAAAGAAAAGTATCGAGTAAGTACTTGTATTTACTCGTATCGTTTCATCCCTAGGTTGTAGTAATATGTCTTTTTTAAAAAAATTCTGAATTAAAATTATCTTTTTAAGTTTAACATTTATTTTTAAAAAATCTTAGCTAGGGAGAATAAAATATAGTTTATTTCCTTTCAGTCAAAATGTTTATGACTACCGAGTTTGCTAGATAACTCCTTTGGGAAAAACTCTTGATAGATGCTTGTACCACTTTTTACATAAAGTACGTGATGAGATCTGAGTGTTACTGAGTTCATCTCTTTCACGCGACGATTTTTTTTATATTAAAAAAAATAAATAAATAAAATGAATAAAAAATTCCATGTATTATGCGATTAAATAAATTTAAATTTAATGTAATAAGAAAAAAAGAGCAAAAATATGACCAATCAAAAAGAGCTTCGTTCTAATGATCAATTGCAGATGTATAGATGACCCTGCTAAACTTTTAATTTACATGGGTTCTTCGGCAACACTATTGAGGATGGCCGAAATATTTACAATTAAAATTGTCCCAAAATCAGCTGTTATTTATGTTCCGAGAATAATTTAATTTAATAATGAAAAAAAAAACTTTTCATAGCGATATCTCTCAAATATCTCTAATTGTTTACGTAACATTTTTGCTTCGTGTTATATGTACGTATATTAAACTATGCAAGATTTTTTTTATTAGGACACCTCGTAAATCGTAAAAAAAGGTGATAAAAACAAAGTAATAACAATAACACGTTTAATAATTAAAGAATTTATCTGTGCCATTGAATTTTACCTTAGTATCGACTACCAACCGCATCGATGACATATGCAATAATCCTTGTTCAATATCGAACGCGAATTACGATTTGCTATATCTGATTTAGTTTCAGATATTAATAAACTATGCAATTCTAAACAGGCATGTAACCACTAAAATACGACTGCACAAATTTACCAACTTTTATGAATTTTTCGTTTTCATTTCAAATTTTTTGCCATCAATTATCATTATAAGATATTAAATAAATGATTAGTTATTAAATTTGACTATTATTATTAACATTTCATATGCCTTAGTAAATTTTTACTTTATATAGGGCTATAGAGAGAAAGAATTGGGATCATGTCAAAAATTTGATGTCGAGATTTTGATGTTTTGAGCTCCCCCGAGTCCAAAAAAGTGGGTCTCGCAAAATGGTCTGTCTGTGTCTGTGGACGAAATACCTCAAAAAGTGAAAAGAGTTAGGAAGTTGAAATTTGATATTTACTCAGTAACTTACAGTTAGATACCCTCTGGGATGTGACACGAAGCTTTTGGACGAAATCGGCCAAAAAGTACTGGTATTTTACTGATGTCCTTTTCAGTTTTGTTTTCGATTTTCTCAAAATTTGCTCCAACAATTTTGATTAAAATTCATAAATCAATTATTTTTTAGATGCTCTTTAAAATGTATATTCTCATTTTGTCCCTGAAATCTTTTGCTTTACTCTTGTACTGCATAGGATAGATGGAAGAAATGGTTCCATGATCACAAAATATATATATTTTCCCCATGTTTATAAATTTTATATCTTGATTTTTAATATATCAGCGGAAACTAAAACACAAAAAAAATCTGGTGCGACCAGTCACACCAGATTTTGTTGAATATTCTTCCTCATTCTATAATCAATTTAAAAAAATATTTAAAAAAGAAACTTCTCTCTTTAAAAAAAGCTTACTATACGTATATACTGTATAGGGTAAAGAAGGAAATCACTTTATGGAGGTAACCTACTAGGATATGCTATAAGAAGGGGACTGACTCTTGGTTGCCATTATTTATGTTTTTAATGATAAATGATGATTATAGGTCGATACTCGCTAGGCGCTGATGCAAGTAGCAGTTGCCATAGCCAAGGCATCTGGAGCTCTTCTTTGTTGCAGGGATTTAAACTAGCAGACAATAGGATTTCAACACACGAATAAGAAACAGCGGGGATACAATGGCTGATGGATGAACCAAGTACCGACGCAATCCTCTATGTGTTTACTGGATTGTATTATACGGGATCTTGCCTTATATTATTTTATGAGAAGACCATGATAGGAACGACGAGGGAAGAATTTTCAAATAGTTTGGTTAAGTTTATTGCAAATGAACATTAGAGAATTTTTTCTTACAAAAAATTTATGATGAAAATTGAATAAAAAATGAATATAATCCGTAAAAAAAATTATCCTTGTTTTATTCCATCTTATACAGAAACCAAAATTATTTATTTTGAATCAAATATTAAGATTTAATAATTAGCATTATTACAGAACTTTTAAATGGTTAAAATTTTAATATTATTATTATTATTTTATTTTTTTTTTTTTATTATTATTTTTTTTTTCTGTCCAAAAGGAGGAAGTGGGGTGAGATCCTCTGGGATAGCTAGTGTCATCTTCAGAAATAGAATTTGTATCACTTCTGAAGATGATACATCAAGGGTGGAAATAGGTATCAATCAATAAGCAAAAAAATAATGTGATAACCTGTAAATCCGCTAACTATTATACCTAACATAATTAATATTTATAGATAGTCTATATAAAATTTATATGGTCCGACAAGTTAAAAAAACTTAACATAATTAATCTTGCACAATTACTTGATTTTTCTTTAAAATAGTTCTTGAAGAATTTTAGAAGTTAAAATCCGAGTTGTATGCGACCCTTTATACTTAAAACACTAATTGAACTTCGTGTTCGTCTTTTGACATCATTTTCCACAATTCAGAATTTTAGGGCACTTACTTCATGTTCAAAAGGTCAATGGTTCACATTCCGAAACTCACGGATTAAAATTATTTAAATTATATAATTTAAATAATTATGGAGAGTCTAAATGACCTCTTGTACCGAAAAAGACTTTAAAAAAATTCTCGTGCTAATAAATTGCTCGCAAAAAGTAATTTTAGAAATTTCGAAATATTTAACCAGTAGAGGAGTAAAAGTAAGTTGATTAATCATTCCATAGGGTTTTTACTCTGAATGAAGAATGGGGAGAAAAGTTTTTGTTAGATCCTATCCATATGTTTACGGCAGCTGTATATATACATGAAGGTATATAAAAAAGCTGAAAGAGAAACTAATCAAATCAAGACTGATTCTGATCAGGAGCGAATCGATTGATTGACTGCCTTGCAGATCTAAAACCAAGGTCCAGTAATTTCCATAATCCTCCCTCCCAAGGCGTCTCTCGCTTTTGTTTTATCCATGGTAGTCCATTCTTGTTTTATCCTTTTAAGCCACACAACAACCCGAAATAGCCTGATATTATCTCGTTTATTTCATCCATGTTTCTCCAACTTATCTTCGCACTTTACTTTGCCTATTCATTATCAATTGTCTGATAATGCTATAATATCTTGGTTTCCATAAATGAACCATCTCACAACAGAAAGCAATAAAAGGAAAAAATATCCGTAAAATGCGAGAGAGAAAAAGTATTATTACTAAAAGAGTTTTTATTATAAATAATTGGCAGGAACTTCTAAGTTAAAATGAGAATCGAGAAGGAATGTATTCACAATAAAAAACATATAGCTATAACCATATTATTATTTTTTTTTATTTAAATAAAACTAAAAATTTATTTGAATTTTATAAGATTAAAGCTGAACCCGTGACTTCGTGGCTCTGAGAAAAGAATTAGTTTCTTGAGTTTGGGTCCCCAACCCAAGCGAGAAAAATTTATTTCAATAGAATTGGCTACCAATCATTTGAAATAAATAAGAATGGGTACCATTCTTGGAATGTTATTAACAAATATGCCTATCTCCCAATATATATCTTAATTAATATAAATATCATTTAAAATCTTTATGGTCTTAAGGTGCGTACACATCTGCGCTCTGCTCCGCTCGCGAGTAGTTCGCGGCTCGTGTTCGTTGCTCGTCCCATGTTCGTTGAATTTATTTATTTTGACGAACCTGCCGCGATCCAAAGAGATGGATCGCGGCGAGCGGCTCGCGAGCATCTCAAAACAACGAACATGGTGCTCGCGAGCGGAGCAGAGCGCAGATGTGTACGCACCTTTAGATGTCGAAAAGACTTAAAATATAGAGATGGGGTCTAAATGACCTTAATAATTGAAGGGCTAAGTGGAAGATAGTCATAAGCCACCATTTTGTCATTTTTGAGATATTCATACCATTGTATTCTTTACATATCCCTCTTTAAAACCACACAAAGAAGTTCCTTGATTTTACAATAGTTGGCTGCTCATAATAAGTGAAAGTTCTCTACTTAGCCAGCTAGTGATGATTTGAGAAGTAAGATAGTCATTAGCCAGAGCAAAATGGCGTCGAAACCTGGAGTGAATGAAGGGTTTGTGTTCAAAGGACTTTTATGAATAATGAAGAGTCTGATTCTTTTTAAACCGGCAGTTATGATTCTTAGCGCCAAAAAAGCACCAGTTCCAGCTCTGACTGACTATCTTTCACTCAATCCCATTACTTTAGAAATTACTCGCGTTTTGTGAAAATGCATTAACAAATCAGATCAATCTAAATTTGATGTCAATTTGTGCAGAAACAAAAACTCTAATTGACTAAATAAAAAAATGGCGATTAATAAACTCTAGAATCAATTTTTTTTTTTCAAAAAATCTCATTTTATGCAAAAAAATTGCCATTTTTCCGGTGAAGAAAGTCATAAGCCTCATTTTCGTTTTCTTCTTCATTAGAAATGCTTTTAAAACTTAAACTAGGGTGAATTAATGTTCCATTCTCTACTATATGCTTTATAGGACATACAAGTGTTCATTTTTATAAATAAAGTTATTTTATTATTTATTTATTTATTTATATAAGTGGCTAATTTACTGATTTACTAATTTGAGTCAAACTTTAATTTGTCAATATCTCGAAACTAATGTTTTGTGGCTTATGACTACTTCAATTGTAAATAAAAAAAAATAATATTATTTTAGCAATTACAATAGATAGAAATATTTTTGCCGTGAGTCCTTCACATGTGGATGGGTGCTAAGGGGCATGAAGCCCTCCGGCGAAGTCCGCCAAAAGCGGGCGTTGTAATTAATATGAATTCAAAAGAAAAAAAATTGAAATTTTTCTAAATCCTTATAATTTTCTAATACAATAATATTTCAACACACAAATTCACTTTAAAAATTTCACTTGATGATTTCGTCTTTTAAGATCTCATTTGTTTTTATTAATATATTAAGTTTAATACTTCTAGTACGTTTTAGTTATTTCATTTAGTAAGTAATTATGCGAATAAGAACCACGATTCATTCTAAAAATTTATTTTACTCCTATACTATACCAGGTTTAAAAAGCTTTTATACATTGGTCGTTTTAATTGTTATTGGTAACAATTTTTTTTTAATTAAAAATACTCAGCGAATGGCTGGAGGCAAAAGGAGAAGGTGGACAAGAAGGAGAAAAGAAAGTGAGAAGAAACTAAAAGTGGTGTTCGTCGGCAGCATTAGAAGGAACGTTGCTATGGCGATGGTGACGGTGGCAGCGCCGCTCTGTAATCAATTCGCGAACGGGGAGCGAACTCTCAACCCTCACTCTGTCCTCAACCCTAAACCTTGATCCCTCAGACCCCCTTTCGGTATCGAAACTCCCAGTGACCCTCAGACACCCATCCAACCCCGAAGTGGGTCGCTGGCGGGACAACAAACTCTTTGCACCTATTGTCTGCCTCCTCGGAGGCAATTCCCTTTGGTGGGGTAAGACTGCCAAATTTCATCTCCTGTTTTTCTTTTTTATGTTTTCTATACTATAGTATAAATATATACAACTATTTAGGGTGGCATGGGAAGCGAATAATGTTTTCAATTATTTTTTCATTCAATATTAGAAAATCGTTTTGCAAAAAAGAAAATGATGTATGAATAGTTACTAATCAAAAATATGTATTTGTAATTATAATAACTTTGATTGAAAAATCATTCAATCAAAGAGGTAATTGAAGATAAAATAAATAATTTTATAAATAACATTATTTATGAAATAAAAATAATTTATGAAAATAATTTTTTCTTAAAAATTGAGTGAGATACGGATGTGCTTCTCAGTGGAGTTTTAAATCTAAAAATGAAATACCTTAAATCTACTTTTTTTTTTTTTTTTTTTTAAAACATTCACACTTTTTTCTCATTCACACTCACACTCACACACACATTCACACAGTCTTTTCGGCAACTTAGGCCATATAAGGCTTTGACGATAACCGTTGTAATTAATATATCAATTTGGGGTTCAGGCATTTCTATTTAAGCCATCTGGTATCCAAATGGCTTAAATAAAATCATCGGACTGCCTGGGTCCGAACCCGCGACGTTTGGTATAGGAGGTAGGCACGCTACCTACTACGCCAGACCCGGGGGCTTAAATCTACTTTCCAGCATTATTAAATATAAAGGGGAAAATATTATGTTCATGAAAATTATTATTTTTTCCTTTGTTTTCAAAGCTATGCCACAAAAAGAAAAATTTTAACCCCTTGATTTTTTCATTCTTAAAGAATAACAATAAAATAATCAAGTAATTGCATTTTCATTAAAGAATATGGAATATCGGAAACTTTTTTGCGTATTTTTGATTTCTTCAATCAATGTTGTAATTAATAACTAAATGATATAAAAGTCTAATATTTTATTTTGAAAATTAAATTCAACTAGAACTGTAATATAAATTATTTTAAATTTTATCTACAGTTGTATTAATACTGTATATTATTTAAGCCCATATGACAAAGGGAAGAGTATTCAAAATTAAAGTATTAATGATAGATTAAGTATATTATATTCATTCCCTATGTGAAAACTTGTTTAAAGTGTTTGAAATCAATCGATACATTAAAAAAATTAAATTTCAATTGATATATTGATATATAAAAGCATTAATATAATTTTAATACTGTATATTGGAAGTTTAAATTATAAATTGTTTTTTTTTTTTTCGTTTCGAGAATTAATAATTATGGCACATGAAATGATCATATCATTAAAAATATGATATTTCATTATTAGAGATATAAAAAAATAGTAATTTCTCCTAGATGCCAAATAAATGTCATGTTATTGAGATTTTTTTTATTTTTATTTTGAGATGTTTTATTTAAAAAAAAATTTTCTTTTGGTTTTCTTTGAATAGCTGCAAAAATGCGCCTTCGGCAAATTTTTGTTTTCTGTAGAGACTAATACTTAGGAAAATTTATTATTTTTAGAAACTTATTTATTAAATCTCTTTATTTAAGTTTATTTAATAATTTAACGAGTGGTGAGTGATTGAATGGTTCAAAGCAAAAGTGAACCAAGTCCAAAAGTAAACAATTTTCTTATTTTTCTCTTTTTGTATAGTAAATTATGGTAGTTATTCGGTGTAATAATGAACCATGTCCGAATTTCAATACTAATCCTCCAGAGTGCAGCAGTTCCTTACTGCAAAAAAAAAAAAATCTGAAAAAAAGTAAAAATCTGAATATAACATTTAAAATATATAGCCTACTTAGTTTAGATAAAATATAATATAATATAATTTAAGTTCTTAATGATTGCTGTGATGTAAAATAAATAAATGTATATTTTAAGAGGAATTATATAGGCCTATAAGGCTTTTTTTTCTCAAAAGAGTAAAAAAAGTGGACTTGGTTCACTTTTGCTCTTAACCCCTCAATTGTCTTGGCCTGGGACAAGGATATCGCTATCATGATAGCAGAAATATGCAGATTGCCTAAAATTATGAGTCATCTACTCGAAAAAAAAAAAAATTAAAAATATCTTATTGCACATTGAAGGGCCAATCCTCTCCAGTAGACTATATCTTGGAGGGTAAAGGGGCAAAAATTGATAAATTAATAAAATCCTCAAGGTTAAGTTTGGATTTAAAGTACTGTATAATCAATATTCAGTGGTTGAGTTCTTGCTTCTTAGGCTAGGAATCAGGGCTAGGCATCCAGACTCATAAAACAAAAAATTATCTCAATTGAATTGAAATAAATAGGGATGGGGTCTAAATGGCCGCTGATGCCGAAAATGATCTTAAAAAAGTATAATCTAAGAGGGTAACCAGAATTCTTTAGAGATAATTTTATAAATTGTTAAACAGAATTTTGTATTCCCCACTATTAATTTATCATTTATTATAAACCTAATCTAAATCTAAAATTTCTGTTTTTTTTTTTCAATCTTCAAAAATAATTAAAATGTTCCTTTATGTCATTAGTTTTAAAATTTTTCTAAAGGTTACTAAGTTACTTAATTTTGTCCCTTAAAAAATATTATTAATATATTATTTTTATGTATTTTTTTCCCAACTTATCCATAAAACTTTGACTAAAAACTTTCTTTTTAGTCTCTTATTGTTAAAAGTGAATACAGAACTATGTATTTTTAATGGAAAAATTCCCTCCGATTAACTATCATCTAATGGTATACTTACGAATAAAACATTATATTCACAGAAAAATGTGCTCCCTCTTAAGCTTAAGATAACTTAAGTGCCCTTATGAAGGGGACTTTTTAAAATTTAATTATGTTCTACTCAAATAGACAGTATTGATCGTTGGAAATTAAATGATGGCCTGCTTCATGCATATATATTGAATGGTGTTATAAATTCATTTTGTCCATATTAATTGTAAACCCCCATAAACCTATCGTACCGAGATATATAGAGGATGACGAGAGTAAGGGTAAATATCAAATATATTCTAATTTCGTTTTGTTTATTTATTGCTTAAGCTAAGCAAGATATTGTCTAGTTCATAAAAAAAGAAGGAAGGTTAAGTGACTTTCTTAAAAGAACCTGAGTGTAAATTGGAGCAACACTACCCTTCTTTATTGTCTATTATTCATAAAAACAAGATAAGTTGGAATAAAGTTGACCGAACTTTATTTATCATAAATTGTTTAAGTTTTCATCCATTATAATACTTTCAACTTGAATCAAATTTAAATATGAACAACTGAATTATTATATAATTTTGCATCTCTAAAAAAAAAAAAAATTAATTTAAATAAATAAACAAGGGATCTAAATTGATATCAGTTTCCGGTAAAGTCCTTAAAACCCTCTAGTCATTTTAAGTGCCATTTCCAAAAATTCGTGTGATTTAAAATTCAATAAGATTTTCAAGGCAAACTTCATTTTCCTTCATTATCTAAAGAATAATTAATTAATTTTGACTTTCTTGACAAAAGAATTTTAAATAACAGCTATCCATAACAAAATTGTAAATTTATATTCTCTTTATAAATCTCAGATAATTTTTGTAAAATGTAAATTGGGTCATCTCTTTTAACAAAACTTTTTAAAAAGAATTCATTAGATTCTACTATTACTTAACATACGGATATCATAAATTTCATTTTACAAATATTTACCATATTTTTATCAGGGGCGTATATAAGGGGGGAGGGGGAGGAAGGCCCGGGCCCCTCGAGGCTGAGTTATATCCAGTATTTTAAAAATATTTTTGTGTATGGGGGGGGGGGGGTATTTAAAAATGAGTTCGGGTCCCTCCGAAAAAAATTTCCATATACGCCCCTGATTCTTATATTGAAATCAAAAGATATGTCAATATTTGGAATGAAATAGGCCCTAAAAATATTTTGCAAATAAAAAATTTGAAAGCATGGATTTTCTTTTTTTTTAACACTCACACTTTTTTCTCATTCACACTCACACTCACACACACATTCACACAGTCTTTTAGCAAGCATTCTTATTTAAGCCGTTTGGTATCCAAATGGCTTAAATAAAATTATCGGACTACTTGGGGTCCGAACCCGCGACCCTTGGTATTCAAGACAGGCGCGCTACAACATTTTCTTAATTACGTACATTAGACTACAAAATTCTTTTTTTTTTTTAATAATAACAACCAACGTCTCAACTTACAGAGTATATTTGATTTTAGAATGTCCGATTCTGCTTGAGATCTGGTCAGAAAGGCTCAGAATTAGTGCCACCTCCGTCCATTTCGTAGACCCTTCTTGGTCTAATCGCTTGAGCGAATTCAAGCTCTGGCCAAGCAGCCCTCATCAGAATGAATACACTGCTAATTCAGTAAATCAGTGCCAGGCGAGCACAAACCCGTTTATACTAAACACTTACTAAGAGAGAGAGTGACATGAAGAGATTAATTCAATTGAATAGACATAGAAGCTTTTATAATTTTCAATTCAATTCCAATTAAATTACAGTATTCTAAAGCTTTATATATGTATTTACATTCTGGCCTACCCCATTCTGAACTCCTCTCTGTTCACAATTCTCTTTAGATTTTTCATCTCACCTCAGTGATTTCAAAATGTCTAATGAGATATCTAGAGAATAGGATAATTTTTCGCATCACACCTTTGGAGATCTTTGGAAATGCCTACAATATATTAACGAAAAAATTCCAAATATTTTTCTGGTTCATATCACTGGCGAAATTAGGTCACAACGCCTAACACTAGGCATCCAACATAACAGCTCTTCTATTAGTGACTTGCGGCCATTATAGGCGTTGTTGACTACTACTGCCATCTGTCAGAACAGCCTAGAAGCATCAATCAAAACAAATAACATGAGCAAGAAGATCTATAATTAATAACCGAGCGTGGCCCCGGGGGGGAGGGGGGAAGGCGGAAAAAAAAAAAAAAGGAAAAAAGGGGGGGGGGGGGGGGGAAAAAAAAAAAAAAAAAAAAAAAAACCGAGCGATGAGATTAGACAAAAGCCCAGTCAATAAAAAAATATACATACAATAATTGTTTTTTTAATAATAGTATATTGTTAATAAACACCGGATTTTAAGCTTATTGCTGAATTTATAAGCAACCATTAGATATTTAATTTTCTACACAAATTACGCAAAACTAAGTGTATAGAGATTGCTTTTTTGAGTTTTTATGCTTTTTTTCCACTTCATGCTTATTTGACTTAGTGAATTAAGGGGTTTTCCCCTCCTACCACCCTCCCCTCCGACTTTGGTTCGAGCCCGCTTGCGGCGGATTCTCGCCTTTGCTTTCCTATATTAGCCTATGTTAAATTTCCAAATATACTTAAAGTGCTCAGCAGTTTTCCTCTTTTGGCTGACTTTTAAGTCTGACTACTTCTAATAGTAGCCCAAAGGTATTAAAACTTCATTTTATATTTAAACATAACTTTACTATGCATTTAAAATGGTTTTAAAAATACTTTGAAGACGACTATAAAAATAAAATAAAATTTTTTTATTAGATTTGCCATTTATTTAGAATATAAAAATTATAATATATACATAGATGTGTATAACTAATTGCACAATAGTAATTTTTAGTTTCATTTTGTGACTGAGGTTCTCCCACTCCTTCATGAACTTGTTTTTACATTCAATATTATATGAAAATAACAAAGTTTTTATTTTAAAGTAGTTTAAATAGATGATACGACAAAGCAAAAAAAAAAAACAATAAATTTATATTTTTCTCATTTATCTGTCTCTCTTTACAAATTTCTTAATGTTTGTAAGTAAACAAGTAAAACACAGAGGTAGACGTCTTGCTATTATTCCAAGGGTCAGAGGTACACTAACAATTGTAAGCCTAAGCGTTCTCTTTATTCACCAACATCAAGGGCTTTTATTATAATATATATGTGATGAGATTCTGCACCGAAGAGAGAATCTTGCTTCGTATTGGAGTTACGAGTATTTAAATAAAAAGAAAAACGTATCCTATGATCTTTTCAACTTGAAACGAATAAAATTTCAAGTTTGTGTTAACGTTACGTTTTATCCTCTCGACTAATCTCTGCCTCCTCTTCAAAGATTATTAAATTAATTTATTTTTTATTTTTATGAGTGATGGCTAAGTATTTTCAAATATGAAAATATTGATTTAATAAAAAGACGGATAAATTTTATTTACCAACAATTCAGATAATACTATAATAAATTACTTTCATTAAAAAAAAAAGAATAAAAAAAGGCATATGAATAATTTTAACAAGTTTAAGACGTGATCACACACATTAAAAGGTCAAATAACGTTTGAATAATGACGAACACCTGATGCCGTCAAGTATTTAACGAATACCAAAGTTTTCTCGTTAAATTGGAATGCGAAAAGAGATAGGCAGTGGCTGGGGGAGTGAAATATTTCAAGCAAATGAGCAAGGGTCAATTGTTGGTTAACCTAGCTCGATATAGCCTCGAGTTGGTTGAATTATTCAGGAGAGCAGACCGGTACCCGGGAACGGGATCCGGGAGCGAGAGAGGAGGGTTCGTTCATTCGGGATGAGGAGGAGATGTAGAAGGAGGGTTCGAGGAAAATGGAAGGAAAGCTACGCTCTCTTCGGCAAAGTCCCAAGCAATTGGTCCTGGGACGATTCGTAGCTGTCCAAGCAATGGCCGTGCATAATTCAAACGACACAAGTCACCGCCATCCATTGGCAAGAACGATTACCCGACATAACTCATCTCTTACAGCGGGAAATGAGCTTACAGCCTTACAGACCAGACCAAGAAGGGGTGAGTGGCTTACACGCACATTTCCAAAAGCTAGCTCTCTCTCTCTGAAGCACTCAGCTGCTTGCTTTAGAAGCCATCTAGCTTAGACACTTTCAAGATGACTAGTCGTCAGAGGAATAGCACACAACTCCAAGGGAAATGGCATTTAAGCTCGAATTAATGATAAATGATGGATTTTAATGCGACTCCTATCCTTTTAAATCGTTATCAATTTAATTCAATCACGTCTTTAAGAATAGAGACACTTAAAAAATTAATTACAACCTTTTCTCATTTTGTATAAAACAAAAGGATATCGATTAATACTGTAGTTTAAAAAACGCAAAAATTATTTTTATAATGCATAATTTTTAGCGTATTTTCACTTTGCAAGAGAAATAGAAAAGTTTTTAATGAAATTTTTAATTTTATTCATTTAATGATTTGGCCCGCATAAATAATAAATGGCCTACACTTTATTTATATTACTTCAAGACTTACTTATGTGAAGGAAACCACGAGATACCTGAGCCATGAATCATTTTATCTGCCCGGAATATGGTTCGCGTTTGTAAATGAATGACAAATTTATTAAAAAACGCCCTCGGGCCTTAGTGTAGTTGGTAGTCTGCTGGTCTTCCATACCAAGGGTCGCGGGTTCGGATCCCAGGCAGTCCTATAATTTTATTTAATCCATTTGGATATCAAATGTCCCCCCCAATATATATATATATATATATATATATATATGCCTATATATTAAAAGTATTTACCAGATAAAACAATTGTAAGAAAAATTATATATTACCGGTAATTCTTCTGCTTCTTTTTTATATTTCTATATTTAGTTTTAGAAATGAATTATTCAAATGAATTTAAACATTTGTATATATATATATATATATATAAATTTTTTTTTATAATTCAATTAATTTTTACATTCAATGGTTAATTGGATATCACGTAATCAATATTAAAAATTCACATTTCAATTTTCATCAAATGATTGAATTCGTTATTTTTTCGGATTTTATAATTATAATATAATATTCATAAAACAATATGATGGATGTTCACAAACACCTAATATAATTTAAAATAATAAAATAATCCAGAGTTAATATCTATGTGTTTAGGATATTTTATTTCTTTATTCTCTTCCCCCTTATAAAACCCTATCCAACTTACAGGAGCGCCCCTAGCTTTTGTGGGGCCGGGGGCAAATCTGAAATTACTAAAATATATAGTAGCAAAAAAAAAACTAATTAATAAAATAATTCAAGTTAACTTTTCAAAATAATTTATTAAGAATATAAGCATATGTTTTTTTTTTTTTTCATTTATTTTAATAGTGTTCTAACATGTTATTATTTATTTTATTGTACTGATAGAAACTGGAAGATGTTTCACATGTTGATTCCCTGGGGCCACCTATTTACTGTGCTTGACATTCCTTGAAATGGTATAGCACGTAATTTTCGAACACCCAACGTAAGGTAAAATTATGTATTGTAATCATACCAGATTTTTATCATAAGTTTTTAATAACTTTACCCATTTGCTTCATTGTGTTCGAGGCTGGCTGATCGTGTCCTATATTAAATTAAATGGACATATGTAAGCGTGTTTGAACTTGTCTACTAGATCGCTTCATGTATGAATAGTGATAGTACAAGTGGGCCTGTCAATGTTCTTTTGTTAATAAAAAAACAAAAACAAATAGAGTTTAATCAATTCTCTCTTTAATTATACTGTACATATAAGCCTAAACTTTAATGAAGTATTCGCCATAGCGCAGCCCGAAGTTTATATAATAATTACTATTAATTTATTTTTCTCAACTTTTATGTTTTTTAGAAGATTTTTCAAGTATCGGGTGTTTCAATATCTCATATATCTCACTGGAAAGAGTACCCATTCATATTTATTTGTTACAGTATTTAAATAAAATTTATAAATACTGTTCTACTATTTTTAATTAATAAAATTATTTTTGTTTGGGAAACAAAGAAGATATTTTCGATTAAAAGTTATTTACTCAACTTTTCATTTTTAATACTTTAAACGCGGAGTTATTAATTATTTTCCTTATACAAGTAAGCTCATCAAAAAAAAAAAATTCCCAATGGGAAAAATATAATATTACGGTATGTATAAATATCTTGATATTATAAAAATAATAAAACATTTTTTACAAATTCCTTTAACAATTTAAAAAATTAATTATTTAAAAATATCCTCTTCTAAATATATTTCATAATTAAAAAAAAAAAAAAATATTTAAATAATAGCTTACAATAAAAAAAAGAGAAATAAAATATAGCTGAATATGACTTGGTAGCATTTAGACCATTTATAATATGGTTTATTTGTTAACAAAAACCATATACCAAAATTAGTTCAATTATTTTGTCCGCTTGCCGGATGGATAGAGCGCTTTATATTCAGATAAAAACCAATTTATATCCGGCTGGTGAGAGATTATTAACTGACCAACACTTCCGTTCTTCTTCCCTGTCTAGAGTTGAGAGTTTACTCTATTGGGTTGCCCAGGAAACAGACAAATGGCTATGGACTACACTCAGGCTATAGTTTGAAATATCGTCGTTGAAAATCTATGGAGGAAAAATGTATGTATGTACCCACACCATCGAGTGGGGTCCTTACAGCAAAAGGTTAAAAAGATTCTGCGCCATATTTCACCGACGACTTGTGGGCACAAATCGTGTTGTAGTGAGAGAGAGAGAAGAGTAGCGAACAAGGGTCAGACACCCATTCCATTCGCTTTATCAACGAGAGAAGACCAAACATCCTCGTCGATTGTTTTCCTATCGATGTCTACCCCCTAATCTCTCTTGTAAAATGACAACGCCGCAATAAAAATTTCGATCCTCTAGGGTCATGTAATCACTGTTGCCAATGAGGAAAGAACGATTGGATAATATAATAATATTCTTTCTAAATCCTATTCAATCTATTGATCTAAAATGATCTCAGTAATTTTAAATTTTTTAAAAAGAAAACTTCTTTAAACACTGCGCTAATAGAATTGTTGCTGAATGAGTCATTCCACATTCGAGGAAACTCGGGAAACTGAGTTTAGCCGAGGGAGAGAGAAATAGACAGCTGGGTGCACCAATAGTTTGTAATCCTTACACAATTTTTTAATTACTTTTAAAACTATTATACTATTAAAATAATAATTAATTAATATGTTATTAATGAAGTAATAATAATATTCAGGCAAACATTCATGTTGGCCTCTTTTGCGATTCGAGTCGCCATAGAAGTTTTCGTGTTCTTAAACACATAAATATTTTATTTCAAAGAAAAGAAATTGTATATGATTGCAATAGTTATTAAAAAATCTAAGATCGTATATTTAATAGGGTTTGGCCGAAACAAGATTTTCACCTGAAACCGAAACCGAATTTCGGCTTTAATTTTAATTTTGGCCGAAACCGTAACCGAAACTTGTTTTAAACCTTTTTTTTTTCTTTAGTAAATTTTTCCTCATGACTAATATAATAACTCCATTTTTCTCTGTTGCAAAAATCATTCGTTTTTTTTTTTTTTTAGAAAAATTTCCATTTTTTCTCTTTGCGAATATCATTTGCCTTTTTTTTAGAACACGAGTCTCATCCCATCTTTTCAAACTCAGGTTTCGGCTGGTTTTTGGCCGAAACCGAAACTATGGCCGAAGCCAGGATTTTTGGCCGAAACTGGCCGAAATCGAAACTTGTGTCGGTTCCTAATATTTAACAAGTTTTGCCCTTATGAAAGTCGTAATTTAGCGACCGAAACGTCGGCGAATAAAAAAATCAAATAAAATTTTTTATTTAATTTCTTGAATGCAACGTCATTTGAATTCTGACACTATTTTTTCTTAATTTCGTTAATTTAAAGACGCATTCTGTACTTGTTTGTCAGAATATAAATACAAATCAAATTTCTAAGTATTAATATTTAAAATTTTACATTAAAAATAAATTTTTTTGCGAAAAAAAGTATTTTTTTTTTCAAATCTCGGGGGGGGGGGAGTAATTACCCTTTTACCCCCCCCCCTCCCTTGTATCCGCCCTTCTTTGTAATTTGTATTTGATTTCTCATCTTCCCCAACTAGTTAGACTAAGATACTATTTATTGTTAATTAAAAATTAATGAAAAATTTATTTAAGAATAATTTTTACACCTTGCAATAAAAAAAATAAAGTAATAAAAACAAAACAATATTTTTCTCTTCTTAAGGGAGGTTGGAGAAAAAAAAAGAAAGTGATATTACAAAAATAAATGTTCTCTTATTTGAAAATAAGTTATTACGAGAATTTTATAGAATTATTAAAAAAAAAAAAAAATTCTAAAGAATTTCCGACTCTTTAATGTTTCACTAGGGGTTGGCTTTTAGACTCCTCACCCCCCTGATTACGTTACTGTTTCGCCACGAAAATTATTTATATTCAGTTTACAAAAGAAGATGGATTCCTGAGTTTCAAGTTAAGTGGCCCAGAAGGATTTTAGAACGCACCCTTTGGAAGTGAATAAAAAAAAAAAAAAAGAATGAAAGAATGAAGAAAAAGAGGGTTGAATTAAAAAGGTTGAAGAGAGAAAGAGAGAGACGTTCTACAAAGTACCCCCGCACGAACGCCTTTGTCTAATGGGCTTAAACGTGTTTTTGTTTACGGGCAAAACTCTTCATTAGCGTCGCACACAATGGCCGGCAAGTGTTAAACTTTGGTGGTATTGTAGTCTATGGTAATTAATCGAGGCTTATGTGAACGGTCCAGAGGCGCTTTTTCAATAGTCTCGTGTCCGCGGCTGTCTTCGGAAGAACTTTGCCGTGTCTTAAGCCCGGCAGCTTGGCAAGTGTCAGGGGAAAGACTACAAACTTGCCAACTCAATAGTATACACCACAAACCTCTATCTGCACTTTGCCTTTCAGAGAAACTCCCAAGCATTTATTTCTCTTTAAGATGCCTTTTGTCCGAATTATTGAAAGAAAATGAAATACTTCTTGTCAAACGAAAAGTTAATTATCTCATTTGAAAATATAATTTACCTTTAGAAATAATCTTTAAGAAATATTTTCATTGAATGTCGTTCTACTTGTGTAACTTTTATAGAAATAGCTGATTCGAATTTTCAAAAGCCATGGAGTTAATGACGTTAAAGAATTGAAAACCAAGATTTTTTTCTTCCTATTTTTTTTTCCTCTTAAAAAATTCGACCTCAGGAGAAGATTTTCTGATGGTGGTATTTATTCGGGAATCAATCAATAACTGACTATCGTCGTCCGTTTGCTCGAATAATGGGCAAAGGCATCAATCAGCCGTGTTTTCAAGAGAATGCGTCAATTGCGTCGCAGCTGCGTTTCTCTCCAAGTCTTTCACTTTTCATTCATCTCCGCAAATACACCTCTTTGTCACTTAATGCGAGAACGTTGCCCTTCTAAAGTGGCCTGTTAAAATTCCCTAAGCAAACTACATATCTTCGTATTTTAAATTCCCTTGAGAAACAAAGATAGATTAGATACAGCCTACAAATTCTTAATCATTTATATTACTCTATTATATAAAAACTTTTCTTTTTGGCAAGATAACTTTTTTTTGAATTAATAAACAAAGAGTTTAAAATATTAATAAATTATTTTTTAGTGAGATAATTTAGTAACTAATAATAAAGCTAATTATTAAGGTGTAAATATTTTTATTTAATTTCAATTCATAGAATATTATAACCCCAACTAATCTATTTGTCATGATTAGGTAGATGTAGGCAGCCAGCAACTAATAAAACAAACTTTATTTATTTATCGTTGACGTTTCGGGATCAAATCGATCCCATCTTCAGGACGATAAACAGTTAATGTTAAGGTACGCCTTAACATTAACAGCCGCGCCATTCTCAACTTGTTATGAAAATAAAGTAATTCTGTTCTGTTGGGAATAACGATTTCCAATTGATAAAAACCTGAATCTAATTTCAACGAAACCTAAATCCATTAAATGAAATTTTTTTTTGTTTCGGTCAGATACACATTAAATAAATCATTTATACAGTGAAACCACTAATTCTGAACACCTTAAAATAACGAACAGATTCTTTGGAAGATGCTCATTTGCTTTTAACATCAATCTCAGTTTAGACTAATACTTCACACATTTTCGTAGGCACTAAAGCGTAACATAGTCTATATTTTTCTATTTTTTAGTCACCATCGTACTTTAGATCAAACTATAGAGTTGAGATTAAAATTCGTTTATTAACCTAATTTTCTAAGAGATTATAATAACTCTTCACCTGACGCCTCGGAATACAATTATCACGAATAAAACTAAATTATTTTAAATCGACTTCCTTTTTGTTTAAACGAGAATCCAAGTAAGTATATTATTATAAGTGTAATCACTAAAAGACAACTATGATCATAATTTACTTTCTTTTTAGAGTCAACTAACCACCTTAAGATATTTTGCAACAAGAACATTATCCTATACCTTAAATACATAACCATTGGCAATAAAACAGATTTACTTGAATTTTTTTTTTTTCATTTAAACAAAATGAATACTAAAATTTATTTATAGAGCACTTTACCTTTTATGACCTACCATTAAAATATTTGAGGAGCGCCAAGAATTAAATGGAGATTTGGGAGAACTATTAAGGTGCGCGTCTCGGGGTGCTAATTTTGGGACTTTCCAGCAGCCACAATTTTGAAGCTATCGACCTCAAATTTTTTTAAATTAAAGCTATTTAAAATATCTACAAATAATAGAAGCCCTTTTTTTGATTTTCGAAAAAAAAAAAATTTTTTTTAGATTAATCGCATTAAATAAAAGATATTTTAAAAAAAGGAGCTCTATAAGTTGTAGATAATTAAATTAGTAATCATTGTGTTAAAAAATAATTAATTTTTGCCTTTAATTAATTAGCTGGAAAGTCTAAAATGAAATGGAACAAGTTCCGTGTATTCCAATGGGGGAACACTAACGCCATCTCTTGCCGCCTCGAGTCAATCGGATAATATAATTTAGTAATTAAATCTAAATGTTTGTATGTTTTTATATTATTTATTTAGGCACGTGGGGTACCTAAATTTCTAAATTAATAAAAATTTTCACTCTTCGTTAAAAAACGTCATTTTCGATTTCCCATTTAAATAACACAGGAAATTTCGTTTTTTTTTTTGTAAAAATAAGTTTTTGCTTTCTTCTTTCAACCAGCTCTCAACGACTAAATCTTTGTTCTTCTGCCCCAGTTGAAAGACTGTTTTCATTTGCGGGTTTTTTCATTCTCCATCAAGTTCCAGATTATCCGACAAAACTTTTTAAAACTTGGTTTTTTGAAACCTTTTCATATTTTTATAAATAAATTTTTTTTAGTGTCATGACTAATTTTATTGTTTTCGATTTTCCAAAGGTATTCTCCAATATAAGCTTTACTGCCACTTTCCTAAACTAAATTTATTTAGGGTTCCAGATAGAGCCCTGCACGGGCCGATTTTTTTTGGCCCGGACCGGCCCGTGTCCGTATTTTTTTGACTTCCCGCCCGTACCCGGCCAGTAATTTTTTTACCATTCTTCAGGCCCGCCCGGAATTTTTTCAAACCCGCCCATACCCGCCCGAGATTTAGTGAATGAATGAACGAATGTCTAGCAATTTTTACTTTCTCTTACCCTATATATGAAATATATAGAGAGAAAATATTGGATTCATGTCAAAAATTCGATGTCGAGATTTTGATGGATCTTCACTTTTTGAGGTCCCCTGAATCCAAAAAAGTGGGTTTTCGCGACATGGTCTGTCTGTCTGTCTGTCTGTCTGTGTGTCTGTGTCTGTCTGTGAACAAAATATCTCAATAACGAAAAGAGCTAGAAGGTTGAAATTTTATATTTAAGTTAGGCACCCCCATGGGACGTGACACGAAGATTTTGAACAAAATCGGCCAAAGAGTACTAGTACTTTACTGATGTACTTTTTCAGTTTTTTTCGATTTTCTCAAAATTTGCTCCAACGATGTTTTTTAAAATTCAAAAATCATTTATTTTTTAGATGCTCTTTAAAATGTATATTCTCATTTTGCGATTGAAATCTTCTGAAGACCACTTTACTCCTGTACTTCATAGAAAAGATAGGAGAAATGGTTGCCATGGTAACAAAATATAAATATTTTCCCATACTTATAAATTTTACATCATGAATTCAATTGTACCCTACTGTCGGAAACTAAATATATGTCGAGACAAACACTCTTTCTCAGACACAGAAGCACACAGTCTTTTCGGCAACTTAGACTATATAAGATTTTAGGCCTATACGATAAAAATTATTTATGAATATATATATTAGATATTTTTA